>CM048924.1:25929611-26234611 GCA_026686955.1 Epinephelus cyanopodus
CTGAGCTGTACTACACACTGCACGGGCCTAATCTGGACGGGGAGTGCAGTGAGGGCTCAGGTCACAGGGGTGGTGGTGCTTCCAGGGGAGAACCTCTGTCACAGCACCCCCTGCTGCGCATCGGGAGCATCAGCCTGTACCAGGCCAGTCAGGAGCAGCTGCTGGTGGACAAGCAGTTAGATAAGAACATGTTCCTCAGGCTGCCTGAGAAGCCCCTGAAACCTGGAGAGACCCTCAAAATCTTCCTCTACTTGATGCCCAACTCCACCGTGGAGCAGTTCACCCTCAGGTAGGCCTCCTTGCTTCCAAATTTATTCTGCCTCCACTCTGAATCTCACATGTGTTAATGTGTTTATATTCATATAACATACCCTTTGGATAAAAAAATATGATCAAGCTGTTTACATGCAGAGCAGAAGCTCATTCTGAGAATTTTCCTCCTTCCTCCATGCAATCGTGTACACAAGAGTTATTGATGAATAAATTATTTGCCCGGTTCCTGGTAGACCTCAGCCAGCATTAGTCATTTCCCCTCTGTCATGAACTGCAGTCTTATATCTTCCTTTATAATTATGCTCACACATAATTGTTTGCAATTTGTCCAAGGCTTAGGCTTAAGGCTGCAGCACTGCGTGTAAACAAAGCTATGCAGTGTGGATGCTGCATCCTGTGAAGTCCCCGGTGGACAGGCTCATAAGAAACGTTGGATTTATACATCCAAATAGCCCTCCATTAATGGCACAATTATCACAGCACTGGATGTCTTCATTACAGTCTTGATAATCAACCTCATTCAAAGCAGCATAATGAGATAAAGGTTTTTATATAACCCCCAAAATTAATTGCAGCATTTTGGGATAGCATATGATTATGGTGTGCATGTAAGTGTTGCCAGCGTTATGTAATTCCAATTCTTTCCAGCGCATGAGTTGCCATTTATGTTCATTTTAGGCCTAAAGAGCCAAATGAGCATGTAATCATATATTTCATCCTTCTCATTAATTTCTCCTTCACTGAGCCCAGTGATGTGCCAGCAGTAATTAAAGTCAGGTAAGATAAAACGGGAGAGGACAGGGTTAACGTGTGGCAGCGCTGCACGGTTCACCTTTTGAAGTGGTGGCTTAACATCCAGAGATTTCTTTTTTTTCCTCTCGGGACAGGATTGTATGAATAATTTGCAATGAACTGCTATTCAAAGCAGAGTGTGTTTAAAAGCACAAGGCCTGCGCTGTTTGACCAGGTAATGGTCGTGGATCAGATATTAAAAGGCCTTGCTACAGTGTGGTGTTCCTATTCTCACACAGAGAGCAAACTGAGGCTATAATGTGGGCAAAAATATTATCATCACTTAGTTTTATCATTTCTACATATGTGGCCAACAGTCACAGCATGTTTCCTCCTCACAAAAATAATAGCTTGTGCTCATTATCTAACATCCTCTCGACTCATAATTAAAAGCCAAATATTTCACATGCCAGTTGAAGGATATTTCCATCATGTTTAAATCAATAAATTGTCATAACATTAAAGGTCCAGTGTGTAGGATTTAGGGGGACATACTGGCAGAGATGGAATATATTATAATAAGTATGTTTTCTTTAGTTTATAATCACCTGAGAATAAGGATCTCTGTGTTTTTGTGACCTTAGAATGAGCCGTTTATATCTACATAGGGAGCAGGTCCTTGTCTGTGGTGATTGCCATGTTGCACTGCAATATTTCTACAGTAGCCCAGAATGGATAAACTGATTCTAAAAAACACTTTTTTTTTAATGTGAAACTGCTTTAAACATGGTTTCCACAAGAATTTTCTTCATGGACACAGTCGTTATCATTTGGTTGCCATCACCTGGCAATGGTGTCCTTTCTGCTTTGTGTTGTCAGCCAGAAGTTGTCATATTTGACTTTTCATCCAGTTTTAAGCTACATTTTTCTCATACACTTTTTTTGGTCTCGTATTTAACTATATATTTTAACCAGTTGAAAGATTTCTGTCTTTGGATTTTGGATCTGAAGTTATCAGAGAGACAAGCTGAGCTTGGCTCCAGCCCCTGCTGTGCCAAACAGTGTCAGAGAAGCACTCGTTTTTACCGTGAAACTGCTTTATTCAGTGCTTTTTACGCTTTAAATCACTGAGTATTGTTTTGTTTTGGAGAGGAGGAGACCTCTGCTGATAATTCAGCTCCCGCTGAAAACCTTTTGAACATCTGTATCGTAAGTTATTAGATGAGCACACATTAACAGGTGCTGGACTAGCAGCCCGTCTGTGATGTGCCAAATAGCATGAAACTGCTTTGGTCAGTGTTTTCCCCAGTTTTAATCACCTGGTCTAATTGTTTTGAGAGAAAGAGACCTCTGTGGATAATTCCGCTCCTGGTACCAACCTCCTGAAGGATGAACACTCAGTCCATTAACATGACATTAGAGAAAATTGATTTATTGTGTTCGTCCGACTAAAACCAGACTTTTAAGAGACATGTAAACATGATAGTCCAACTTAAATCAGTGTAAATTGGATTTCTCAGTCAGACTAATGCACCCAGATAAGGCCATGGGGCGTTGAATTACTCCTCCGTGTATACAGTCCACCAGACCCAAACTGGCCGAGGTGCTCTTCACATGCGCCACAGTTTCCACTGCGGGCTTTGACCATGGAGTTAAATAGCATTAATTGTGTAACAGAAGACGAAGCCAGTAACAACATGGCAAACTCTACATCCATAGCCGTGCAGTTTTAGACAGACGAAATGCACAGAGCTGTGAAGGGGTCCACCATGGTACCAGTTTGCCGCTAGCTAGCCGTAGCTAACTTGTTTGTTGATTGTTTGGTCTGTGACGTAATTGGTCATCTGGAAAAAAGTCCAATACTAACAAGCTGAAAGGGGGCATATCACCAACTATCATAGCAGAGTCAGACATGCTTCAGTCAATAAATCCATTCCCCTCCTGAACTTGTATATTGGGACAAGGAAAGTAGTCCAATTAAATAGCCTAGTCAAGCTATAACCACATCTCGACTTAACTGAGCATGAAACATACTGACTGAAGAGATCTTAACTTGGCGTTCACGCTTGGCACATGGTGGTAGTTTAAGCTGGGTGCTATCTGCAATCCTCACCACTACATGCCACTAAATCCTATGAATCCCACACGCTATTACAAACTGTAAAGCCCTCTCTCGTCACTGTACGCTTTATTTGAAGGCTGGTTGGCCATCTTTGACCTGTCGTAGGCTCATTCATTGGTATTTTTTCACTCACAAAGCCACACTAACTTAACTCCTTTCATACATTTGCACCTTGATTGAACAGAGATCTGACTGTAGCTACAGTCTGAGATCTCAAGATTCAGTCTTATTGTCTGCTCTTAGTGCACAGACTGAGGTTTGAAAGAAAGCTCTCTGCTCCACTCACTCGGGATAACCTTCAAAAACAGATATGCAGCTAAGAGTCTCTTTGTGATTTTAAAGCTCTCATAAGTACGAGGGTGAATGAATTGCTTGGTGCTTGTCATTGTGCGTGGGTGGTTCAATATCTCTACATGTTGCTGTTTATCTTCTGTTTTTTATAGTGGTTATTGTTGTTTGTGTGTAGCTTTTTCTTATTCATTGTTTTGGCATGATCTCCCTTGCAAAAGAGATGGTTGGACTGGTCGGACTCACCTGGTTAAATTTGGGTTCACTAAGAAATAAAACACTGCTCCTTTAAATTCTATAATAACAATACCATTTACCATGATTAACGACGATATAGCATTTAATGAGCAATCTATTCAGTTGACTTCTGTAGTGCTGGAATAAAAGCAATGATTGAATTTACAGTAAATGTATGCAATTTGTTCTCCCATTGCAAATGCATCCAAATTGTCTTCATTTTATTAGCATATAAATGACAAAAACCCATCAAACTGAAATAAAAGAGCTTTATCTGGGTGCGTCCTGCACATCCAGGAGCTTTCATTTGTTTTAATTAGCATAATATAAAATGAAAAAATGGGTTTTTAAATGGGTTGACATGACAGGACATAATATTTAATGATTCAAGTGTCAATTTGGTGTGTTACAGACAAACAACCAGTAGTGGCTATTAATTTACAACAGTTGTATTTTCGGTCTTCCTCAGTTCCTCCACGGCTCTGCCATTGTTCCCTCTTTTCTCAGAACATCAATATTTGTTTTTATATTCTCTGACATTAGAGCTGTGTCTCAGAAGGACCATAATAGCTGTTACAGTGAAAAATATTTGGCAGTGTTAAATTTCTGACTTTGACCCTCTGCCTATGGAAACAGAGCTGAGGATGCACGAGGCCCAGCTCGGCTCTCCGGTCCCTGCACCGCTCTCCTCTCCTTGACTGTCAACACAGTATTCAGGGTTAGAGAATAAATGATTATTTGCACTTGACAAAGCTTGATGAAAGTTAAGTGTTTCGCTGCTCGTAGGCGAGGCAGCAGGAAAGAATGGAAATGCAAGGAGAATATTACCGATTACCTCAGCAATGATGATGAAACACACTGTAAATATGATTGTTGTAATCTTAGCTGAAGCTCTTACAGACTGAAATTTGGAGATTTGCGGGATATTAATTAAGCCTCAATAACTCAATAAGCTCCAAGCAAAAACCAGGATAAATTCCCCCCTGCAGGAGTGGTTTATTAATAGTCATTCCTCACATTTCAGTTGGTGAAATCCCCTAATAATAAACCCAAACTTATAACATCTAAAGGTTAAGACCCAAACCAATCAAAGTAGTAGCGGCAACTGTTCACATTTTGTAACCAATTCAGAATTTGAACTTCCAACTATCTCACCAAAAGGAAAAGTGAACATATTTGATCAGCTTTATTATTCAAAGTCTGTTGATAAAACCTTGACACCAACCTCATAGCAGCTTATTAATGCATTTGTCAATAAAGTTTCTAATGTATCTTAACATCATCCTTATGTACTCAAATAAAAGTCATATTCCCATGAAAATGGCTCAATCAAGTCTAAGTAAAAACATACCTAGTTAGTGAATTATTTAAAGTACAAGTTACTCTTTGTCAGGGCTGCCCCTGACTAAGAATTTTCCTAGTCGACCAATAGTCGTCATTTAAGCCAGTAGTCAACCAGTGGCCTGCATGTTTACAATATTAATTTAATCATTAAATTATATATTTTGGTGGTTTGAGTTGAAGGTGTGAGAAAGAATAGTATCAGTAACATTGTTAACACTGTGCTACATTACAGAGAAATACAAAAGCGTACTAATGAACCTTTATTAATATAGGCCTATATTTTATCTACAAGTGCACGTCACACACTGAGCGAGCCGCCTGTTAATGACGCTGTGGGCTAATGGGCATGTAGCTACTTCCATGTTTCAGATGATGCGTCATGTTTGTAGTCGACCAATGAAGATGAGTTTACATATCACCTTGGGTTCGTCCTTCACCTTCTCAAAATGATCCCACACTTTGGATTTCCTGCCCGACATGTTATTAACTAGCCTGTGGAATAACCGCAGGTACCAGCCCTGGAAATTAACCTGACTCCTGTCTGACTGCTGAGTGTGGACACTTCCTGTGTCTGTCCTTTCAAATTCCTACATGGTCCAGTCATATAGGTTTTGATTTGTTTATTTATTTTTTGGATTTATTATTTTCTGCGACTAAGCCAAAGATGTATACAAGGATGATCACTGGAAGTTTCCTCTCGATCTGGGTTTTGCTCCATCATCATCACATCGTAGTCCAAAACCAGATGGTGCTTTTTTTTCTTCCAGGCAGGTGGAAGCCTTACATCTGCAGTAGAGGTGCTCTTCGCATGCTGCCCCCAACATTTAATCCTCACATTTAGAGCAGGCTAGTTGTAACAAAGGTATAAATGTAGTGAAGTAAATAATGGCTCGAAAATAAGTTTTATTTTTTTGTTCATCCTTTATTTAACCATAAAGGTCCCATTGAGATACAGGGTCTCTTCAGCAGCAGTTACCGTTACAACAGTAAGAAAATAAATTGTGTCTCATATTAAAACACATACAATACATGAAGCAACACAAGGGGAAAAATAGTAAGAGAAAGAATGACAAAACAATGACATCAATACACAATCCACCAAGGTCAAGGACTGTATAAAGCAGCAGCATGTTTCCTTCAAGGCAGTTTGTACCTGAGTAGAGAGTAGAACTGCATTTTTTTTAAATAAAAAGGAACAGGAACAAAATAATGTTTTACTTTTTCACTCAGGTGTGTTAATGATAACCCACCAGATTATAGTTGTATTGCAGAAAAGGTGTTAAAACCTGCCGTGTGTCACCCTACAAACACGGTTTTATACAGACAAAACACGAATTAGTTTTTTTTTAATTGGAAACAATTTAATGCCTCTTTGTGTACGAGATGCCTCTGTGTAATTTAATGAATAATCAACAAAATCAGGCTCTCTCCTTGACTCTGGACTGATGTGATTACATCTGTTGTTTGCAGATAAAAGACCTCAGAGTGCATTCATCGGCCGATCACAATTCAGATGATGGACATTTACGGTATAATCAGCCTGTTTCAATTTGAGAACAAATAGTGTTTTGAAAAGCTGAGCTAAAGGCCACATTGACCCATGTCTCACCAGTTGACAAGGCAGTGATTATAATATGATTTGGTGGGGGCACATCCCCCCTCCCCATAGTATGCTGATGCTAAAAATGTTCCCTCCAATATAAAGAGAGTAATCTACATTTAAAAAATGCACCACTGTCAGAAATAATAATGAGCAAATCACAATAGAGTGCCCAGGAATGATTTTGCACTCATGGTTCTGTCGTCTCTTAGTCAGTGGGTTTTTGGTTAGATGCCTGACGTAAGGTCTGTGGTTAACACAAGCTGAGGATTCTGTCACACCAACCAGCGGGACCAGACTGGCTGACCCGTATGCTCTCACTCAGTGGATGGATGATGTCACAGGAAGCCAATCTTACAAAGGAGGACGACGCTTGAACGGTTTCCTCCACTTTGTTTGCTGTCGAAGCTAACATTAGCTAATGCGCTGAAATGTTAGCGTTCCAGAGAAATCCAATATTCCTCTTAATACCTCCCCAGTTTCTGATGAGGTGGACATGATAACCCTTAATACACATAATGTTATTCATCCCTACAACAGGAAATACTTTTCCCCTAACCTGATATGAAGTGTGCTGCACATGTGAGCATTTCTGATGATCACCTCCGTCCAGTCATTTGGTCTTATCACATTTAACCATAATTGTTTTTGTTTTTGTTGACGGGCATTGGCGGCTGGGATGTGATGAAATTAAAGTTTTGAGCCAGGACTCCTTCTAACAAGTTGACGTCATTGTGACGTCTGTCCTAAATGGGTCTATATAACATCACCATAATCCAAAACAAGACAAAAATACAGATTCTACAATTCTTTTTCTGTGAACTAAAGAAAAACAGTTTTTATATCTGCACAGAAAGCCAAGTATTATCTTCATTTAAACTAACAAAGGCAATTATTATTACTACCAGTTTTAGTATTAAGGTGTGCTGCATTTATGTGTTTAGTTTGTCCAAGTGGTGTTGCCGTACCCCAGCAGAACACAGCTCACAGGCATATTCAGTTCATGTTAATGTCTTTATTAAATTATATTTGTCAGATAGCCTCCATGAAGTCTGAGTAAGTGTCATTTATCATTTATGTTGCACTGTATGTGTAATTTATGTAGACAGTATTTGCTTTCTATATTGCATATTTGTTTAGTGCACTGTATAGCTGTACTTGTTTATGATAAATAATATAATATTGTAGGAAATGAGTTTTCAAATCTTTGGGGGACCCTTTTGCAGATTTGTTCCTCCCCTAGTGTTAGCTTCATGTGACAGCCTCGCTAGTTAATGACGTTTCTGGTCTGGCGGCGGCTAATATCTAAAATTAACTGATGACTTAATAATCTGGATTTGTTTTTTTGTGTGTATATTTTAAGACATTCACTCAGTTGTCCCTCTTGTAGCCAGACGAGAGTGCTAACCATTCATTATCAAAGTCCCAGCCCCCAAGAATCCCAAGCATTTGTCTTCACACTGTCAGAGCAGCATTTACACTCCTTAAGACTCCCTCACTGTAAAATGTATGATCTAATGTCAGTCATAATACTTCGCTCTCACAAGGCTACATTACACAGAGTCTCTGCCTGACAGTGCTCTTCACTTTTATTTATGTGCGCCTTCATGTGGAATCTAGATTACAAAATATTTCATTAAATCAGAGAAAAAGAGTTGCTGTGGGAATCCGTCAGTCAAGACGTGTGTGACAAAGTTACAGCGAGGCTTTGTAGTACAAGAGGAAGGCTTTGTCATATCCCCTGCCTCTTGAAACATTTAGCTGACCATGTTAGCATCCACACACCACTGCAACTCTCAGGCAGACTGCCTCTCTGAGCCCCTCGCAGGGATGGAAATGAGGAGTGATAAAGCCGGAGAGTTAAAAAAGAGATGGGGCAGGGAGAAGAAAGCCCAGCTCGAACCTCCTGAGCGACTCGACTCAGTAGGGTGTGAATTCAATAGTTCTGGAAGCCAACTGTCGAGTCGTCCCCTCGCATCGAGGAAGATGATTAAAGATGCAATAAGGAGCGTCTTTAAAGATGAATCAGAAGGCTTCCTCTTTTTTCGTCTGAGTCTCCCTTTGCCTCTATCGTTCCTACCAATTTCTCTCCTTTTCAGTCGTCCGGCTTTGAAGATCTTTGTCATGTTATGCAGATGATGGCGTGCCAGGCAGACAGAGGGCAGAGCCGGCCACTTGTGGAATCTGCCCCAGTTATCCCGCGGCCACAGCAGCGCTGTCTGATATGTGCGCTGTGTGTGCGTGCATGAGTACATGTCATGCCGTGGGATGGGGAGGAGTGGTGTGTCAAATTCGGTTACCATGGCAATGCGATAATAATGTGTGTTGCTGTTTTTAATGTTATTCGGCATGCTCTGTTTGTCATGGTGCAGAATGATATTGCGTTTCTGGATGAGCTTCTTTTCATACTGTAAACATCATTTAAAAATCATGTCTTTAATCATCTGCAGTTTTTTCTACTTACCCTCACAGATTTATATGTAGTGCCACAATAGTGACTCCATCAATATGTGGTTCATGAAAGGTGCTTTACGTCTGTGGTTGCCCAACCATTTTCCTTAAGGGACCCAATTTTTTTTTATTAACTAAACTGATGACCCCTGACGAGGTGACATATTTTATGAATATTTTATATTAAATTCAGTGCATAGTAATAAAAGTACAGAACATTTGATGAGCTGTACAATAAAACCAAACAGTGAATGGAATAACTGTGGGAAGTTTGTGTAACACCAGGGATTTGGATTAATTTTGAGCAATATTTTTTGGGACTATTTGACCAGAGATGAGTTTCCTTATTATTTCAAGGAACTGTGAAAACTTTATGGTGGTTATTTCCTTTTATATATCTCTTACGTGTTCAGTCTCTCAGTCAAACTCTGTGCGGATTAATTTGGATTGATGTTTGAGTGCTGCTTAGATGGAGAATGACTTAGCCTTGGCCCTCCCGCACACCCCACCACCCAGGTTAGGTGGGAGCTAGGTAGCGGTGCAGCTCATTTGGGGATTACCGCTGGTAACGCCATCCCGGTGGCATCCAAAGGTTCATTTTGAGCTGCAAACCCCTTTAGCACTGTTAATTATGTTAGCACTGCTAGTTGTGTTGACATTGCCAATGGCACTAACAGAGCTAACAATGTTTAACAGTGCTAAATGAGGTCTGAAGATCAAAATTGAGCCACTTAAATCTACTTTCCACCAAAATGAGCGTGTGTACACAGGTTATTAAACACAGGTAAACCTGGTAAAAATAGGCGATAGACTCCTTTCCCATTACCAGTAGACCAGAGCTGTGTATATGGCCTTACAGCAAATGAGTTTGCCTTTCTGTATGTGTATGTGTGTCACCGTCACAGAAAACAGGTTAGTAAACAGCAGAAAGCAGGATGGAGGCCAGTGACAACTTTACTGTGCTTCTTTTTATACATCTATTACTTATTCAGTCTCTCTTTCAAACTCTGAGAGTAATTTGGATCTATGTGTAAGTGCTGTTTGGGTGAAGATGGACGGTACTTTGTGGTGGCTCGTCATTGCATCTCGCCGGTAAAGGAGCTAAAATTAGCACGTTCACCCAGATGTTGTGTTTCCATTAATACCAATCAGAGCCAGAGCTGATAGATACCTGTGATGACTGCAGAGTCATTCGACCTGAGTGTGAATGCCAATTGTAACCTTTCCCATTACATCAAAAAGCCAGATGATAGTGGAGTTTTTTTGTGCAGTGGAAAAGGGGCTTTACAACCCTTAAAATCAAGAAGGACTGGTGCACCCCCATGAAGCTTTGGTGATCCTAAATGGGTATTGGGAACCAGTGCTCTACATCATGTTCTTGTGTTGCAGGGGAAAAACGTCATTGTGTTGCACAGACAGTGATATTCTCCACAGTGCATTTTTTGTTTGTTTGAATAGAGAATTCTAATTTGAACAGAGAATTCAAGTGTCACAACACCAGATACACTCATTTAATGAGAAGTGATGTCTAAGAAGTGCTTGGTGCTAAGTGACTTCTTACTCAAGGTTGACAGCAAAGTAGCTGGTAAAATCACAAGGATCTCACAGGAGGCCACTTGAACTGTGGTAATATATTTGGTGGGAAATAGTTTAAAGTCATTGGCTGTGTCTATTTAGTTTTAGTTGCTCATTTGGCTTATTCTCTGTATTGATAGTCTTGTCCTGGCACTGCAGAGGCAACTCTGTCCCCTGGAAATTATGTATGTAACTTACTAAACTGCTTTCTTAACTATGTGTTTGTCGCAAAGTCATCGCTGCCTGGATAATATTCAGGGACAAAGTTTCTTTGAGGTAACAAAATACTATATCCAAGCACCAACCTTTATACCATAACTTTGGTTTTGCATCCAGACTCCTGTCTTATATTTAATTTCAGTGTCAAGCCCTTTTTATGCAGAGATCGCACCATGGGGCAGCTAGGAAGTCCCTTCTTTATGCAACCTTTGCATTTTTGCACAGAGCCAAACAACGGCGGCATCATGTGTGATTTTAGACAGCATGCTGGCATTATGGAAGTGAAAGAGGTGTGACGGGTGTGACATGTAACACAACAGCATCAGCCTCTAGTGTGATATATAACATACACATCGGCAGTGCTTTATAAATAATAACAATGGCAATAACAATCATTTACCATCCCTGTTACATGGCAGTTGATCTTGTCCTCTACTCAGAAGGTAAGCAGGTTCCAGACCTCATTTCCCAGTTTGCAGACATTTTTGGCTGCTGGTCTTCTGCTTTAAGTTAGCTGCTAACTGTTATCAGCGGCTTTTTAAATCTACCGTAGTATCGCACACATAGCAGATAATCAAAATTCATACCCGGCCCGTACATGGCTGTCCTTTTTACACAGACCTCCTTTTGGCACCATCACTGCCTTCATTGCAGGCTTTAAGGTGAGACGACTCTGTCCCCCTGTTCCCCAGTGTAGTAAAAGGGGCTTCAGGGAAAGATCGTGATTTTGGTTAAATGTTATTTAAAAAGTAAAAAACAATAATGCTGTAGTCACTACAAGTGGATACTGTATTGCCAGATTGTCTGTTTTGGCAACTGAAACATGATGTCAGTGAACATGTTGCTAATATGCTACGGGGATTAATAAAGTACCTATCTATCATCTATCTATTTGTCTATCAACATTTTTGCGATGTGCTAGAGACGTTAATTAGCATCATTATGTTGATAGAAAACTGACTGACAGAAGCTAGATGACATACATGTGTAATACATGTATATGGTTAAATAAAATGACAGTCAGTGGTTGGAGTTACTCTGGGAATACTGTCAGGAAAAGTATCACTTCAAATGGCTTCATACAATGCGAAATGTGGCTCTTACAGTGATGGACCCACAGAGAATTACCAATTAGCCCCCTTTAGCTTTGTCAGGGTTTCCTCACCCACAACTCTCTTCATTTCCACCTGCAGCACACAGCTGTTTTTAGTGAAAAAAAAAAGCTGTGATAAATCTCACTGAAATCAAAACATAAACATGTCTTCCTACTCTGCTGTCACTCTTGACTCTTGGGACTATCTGTCACAGCTCAAGGACACAAAGACAATTCTCCCGCTAAATACAAAGCGTTGGCCGATGAATCATTCTAAAATGCTTGTGATGTCTTTATGGTATTTTGTCATCGCAGAGCATCAGTTCTCCCTGTGCATTTACTAAAATCTGTCTCCAGATGTACTCTATACTGTGTAATGATTACTCAGGGCCTCCCTGTGTACTGTCAAAAGATTTCTGATTGGCTGGAGGCCCGGCTGGGTCAGCTGGAGGAAATGTGCGACTGCTGATGGAAAGTCTAACATGAGGCTTTCTGGGGAGCTTCTACTCATACAAAGCAGAGTGATAGTGATTGCCATGGCAGGATTGACACAGTGGGTTATTTTAATGAGCCCAAACTGCTGTGTGTGCTGCTTTACAATCTGACAGATCATTGAAAAGTTACTGAGTGAAGCATGATGCACTGACCATTACTGCTGCTAATGAAATGCTTATTATTTCCACTGTAACTAACTTTGCTTTGCCAAAGAGCTGCACCTGGTAGAGAGCCAGAAACATTGCTTTATTCATATGGAGACATAGTTGTAGGATATCAAAGGGTCAAGTAAGTAGCAAAACCTGACTTTAAACAGCAGCTAGGTCACTGCGTGCATGTAAATGTAGTCAATGAGGAGCTGCCAATTTAGATTTCGGTGACTCATTGACATTTTCTCTGAAGTAAACACGGCCTCATTGCATTCACATGAACTATATTCATATTATTCTCATCTATGTGCACAGTACAAGGCTCTTGGAAACAGCGCAGTACTCCAGAGCCCTGGGTGCGACATGCAGTATTCAAATGCCCTGGCTCCAAATAAAGGCTTGAGGAGAGAAAGCACAGTGGAAGCCAGGGAGAGTGACCCACATTCAGCAGTAGTGGCTTCATCCCCGGCAGCTAGATGGTTGCTCGCGCCTCGTAGGAAACACAGCAACTTCCTGACCCCAGCCTCTGCTTCCTGCCAGCTCTGCGGTCTCGCTCCGCTCCGTGTCCCACGTCTCAATTGTCGCTGTCAGTGTCGGCTCGTCTTTTCCCGAACAGCTTTGATGGGAAATGTCAGCACCTCTCGCCGTGGAGCGCGCGCTCGTTCAGATCGTATGACTCGGGAAGTGATGCCTCTGCCGTGGGCCGTCTTGTCACGACACATCGGGTGACATGGAGAACCGCTGTTTATCAGCACTCATCTCTGATAAAGGAAGGAGAGGGTCAGGAGAGTCTTGCTCGCCTCAAAGTGCTTCCACTTTCACCGTGACAAAATAAGCCTCTCTATTAGGCCATATTGGACTGCACCACCATCACCACTCCTCCACCTCTTCTGCTTCATTCCTCCCATTCTTTCTGTCTTTCCCTCTCAACTGTGTACAAGTCATTTGAGGCCAAGCAGCAGGGGGGAAAAGCATTTACCATTGTGAACTTTAATGTGTGTGGATCAAGTCACAAAGGGGGGATATACTGTATGTGCCAAGATTTTAATGAAATGGGCTGTTTTTAGCTGGAGTTAGTTTTTTAATGCTTAAAGAAAGTTGCATGTGTCAGCTCTCTGCGCCAGGCGAAATGCAGATATTTATGCAGGTTTATTGCACTGCTTGGCTACTACTAAAGTAATTCAGCCCTTTTGTAACCTTGAATAGGCGAGCTGAGTAACTTTGTTAAGGTAAGTCTAGTTTATACGCTTGAAGGATTCTTATTGTAGACCCATATCTATTGTTAAGGGCTTTTTGGTATGCTCAGCATGTTGTTGTCTCTGGTTTGGAGACAAACAAACCCAAGCACAACCAATTAAGTCAGACATTCTATCTAACTCAACTCGAACCCACAAAGTTCATCAGGGTCACGAATACAGCTGTAAACTCATTAAGCATATACGCCTATATTTTTGCATATTTATCCTTTTCCCACCCTATCACTACAGCCTGTTGATATTCACATTTGTTAACATAGCCAGCCAGGAGATTATTCATTAACCTCTCCGACCCCGCAGGACCTGCCGGTGGGCTCATTAAACATGTTGTGTAGACAAACATTGTCCAGAGACACAGAAAGGTTTTTAAATGTATAGACTTTCCCAAAGAAACTAAATAAGAGGGAAACGAGTTATAATAGTAACTGGAATGTTATGAAAGTGCTGCAGTAGACGGTGTAATCAGCGGCCATTTTCCCCATTAACCACGTAATCAAACTGGAATGAACTCCTCTCGACACCGTTAATTGTGCTGGACCTTTGTGATGTACTCAGGCTTTGTGGGAAGAATCATACATTTTTCACAATGTTAAAACCGTATGTTTGGGGGAGAAAATTGCATAGTTTCATCCCCATCATCTATTCCCACTGCTAAGTATCAGTGTGCAGGGCCTTTTTGTACTCTAAATGGCTTTCATTAATCTTTTTTAATTAATATAATGTAAAGTACCACCGAGTGCTGTTCATGTGGTTGGTTCTTTTGCATCGGTTTGGTTTTTAAATCCTTTCATCAAGAGTTAATCTACAGATTGGCAATGAAAGCTCTGCCTCTGCAGAAATGTATGCCATTTTTTTGTCCATGTGACTGCAATGGTCTGATGGAAGCTGTAATCTCATATCCGCTGTGTGTTTGTGTCAGTGATTGGTGACACGTGCAATTCTTAATTTCAAATTCATTATATTTACTTCTTTGCTTTTACATTCAGATGCTCATTTACGTCTCAAGCTTTGGGAATTCAGTTGATCAAATGTCTGTTTGTCTGACAGATGGATAAACACACACAGACCTGGGGATTTTCTGTACTTTCTCACTTTTTTTTTTCTTCTCCAAAACGTATTTGAATACAGCCAAATCCTCCTGCAGACTGCGGTGGTTTATAGAAGGAGCCTGAGAGACAAATTGACAAAAGCTCAGAGCTCCTCATTTCCAAGGTAATCAAACAAGCAGTCCTCAGGTATAAAAAATGTGTTTTTCATTTGACTGCACAGGCGCACGTTAACTGTTTTATCTTTGTAAATTCATTTTCCGGTTGCTCCAAATGAAACTGCAAATCTTTCAATCACTAAATGTGTTTGTTCTCCTCCAAACACATTTCTTTGTTTTCATCCGGATAGCTTTATGTTCAAGTCTTAGCCTCCCACGAAATGCGCCATGCTGCCGCTCAAGTTGTGAAGTATTTTGACGTCTCTCCGGGTATGCAGATGTGTTTTATGTGCCGGTCCTTTCTGCAGTCTCACAGCTCACTGCACTTTGACATTGTCATCTGTGAGATGCGTTTGCATATTGATGATGGTGACAGAGATAAAAGAAAATTGGGGGAAATTATGCTCCTAATCCCTCTGGATTAGAATTTATTGACTCCATAATAAAAGGTGCATCTTTTATGGGTTGATAAAAACATAGAAAGTGGTCGCTTTATTGTTACTTACTGACGGTCATGGCAACATGTTGTCTGCTAATACTTCAACAAATTTTGTGCTCATGTCAATAGCACAAAAAAGCACATCTGGAGTGACTCTCTACGGACACATGAGTCAAACGATTAAGTTTTCAAAAACAAAATGAGCCGCTAATACTCAAAAACCCTGATTAACAGCAGTTCTGCATTAACAGTGGATCAAATTACCCCACACGTCTGGGAGAGACTGATTAATTCTTCAGGACGTGTTTGGCTACAGACACCGCTGCTAAATGTGCTGTAATCAGTTATTGAGTTTAAGGAAGTGTTGCTTTTTTACAGCGCCGAAACGGGTGTTGCATAACTTTATTCAAGAAATAAATGAGCGACAGAATGTCTTCACTCTCTGTTGCTTTTCATCTCATAGCAGATTTCGGTTCATGATTGGATGACATTCAGTGAGGGAGATGCAATAATGTGGAAAATCAGACGAGGGGAATATGTTTAGGTTGATAGGCAGGTAGTGAGGCATCCACCCTGTGAGGTTATCACATTTCTCAGTCAGCGTCAAATTTCTGTCCCCCTTCCTCCTCCATTACATCATTTTCGACGTTCACAAAGCAGCCCTCCTCCAACACACACAGCCTCATGCGGTTATCTTCAAAACCTTTAGGGGTTTAGGGGACAAGACTAAGATAAGCCATATTTTCCACTGCATGCAGCCTCTATTTACCTGTCCCTCCCTCTTTCATGTTGTCACAGACAGAAATTGGCGAGGTTTTATTACTATCTCTCCCTCCCTCCCTCCCTTCTTTCAGCTTTTTTATGATGCCTGCCAAGAGATTTGCCGAACCAATCTGTAGTAAGAGACACGGCTCTACCCAGCGTGAAGGATTGTACTGCCCAGTAGGCTACAGTTTCAAAGGAGGCAGTGGTGTGGAGAAGTTGCATCTACCCGCCACAACTAACTTTTGATTTTAATGATGCACTCTCCGCCTTGAGTGAGTGGTCTTCGCGGCTGTTATTTGCAAAGCTGAACATCAAATCCATGTACACAAAGATCAAGAGATGCACTGTTTACTGCTGTCCTGAGAGCAGCACTCTTTGGGTCGGACACAGCTGCATTCAATTGTCGGGACTAAAAAAATAATGGTGGGTTATTTGACAAGGAGAGCAGAGTTTTTGATTATCGATCCAGAAAAGCTATTTCCCAGTTTGAGGTTGTTAAGATGTTAGTGTAGACTGTTTGTGGTCCAACATGCAGTCGCAACCTTGTGTTCACTGTAAACACTGGAAGTCCCAACAGGGCTGAGAGGGGGAAGTGAAACAGAAGTCAGTCACGAGGCTGAGCCGTGCTGCTCTGTGCCGATTCTAATGCACTTTGGCAGCATATCTCTGCCTTTTACGCAGCATAATGGGAGTAATGGTAAATGAATAATGGCTAAGATAATGCACTGTGAGCACATTGGAAGCTAGCCAATCTCAATGGAAGAAATTCTGATAAAGACATGATTGGGTTAATGCATATTCATAAAAGATGGCAGCCATCCAGGACTGCTAATCTAACGATTGTAAATGCATGAATTGGTTTTTTCCACTTCCCTCTGGTGGCACGGTCCGCATGATATGTCCTGTCACATTTTCACCCTTATCACGTTTTCATTTGAAACAGGGCAATATTCATCCTAGCATCTGCAGTGATGTACTCCGGTGGCGGAGAGCTTCCAATTCAATGCACAGCACTCCCCGCCTGCCAACGGAGCATATTGTTCAAGTGCTTTGGCATACAATCACAAGAGCGGTCGTAGCTCCTGAAATTCAAATTTTCCATCACACTGAAGGACAACAGCTTGTTTTCACTTTCCTGTCACAGAATTGAAAAAGTCACATTTTTCTTTTTTTTGGTGGGATTTAACGTTGAGCTGTGTTTTGGCTCAAAAGTCCAGTTGGCATAGATACACTTGGATCCAAACTGTGTCTTTTTAAGGAGAGTTTGAAATGAAGGACTACAGTAATCATCTGGAATCTGACACTAGCGAGGCAACCTTTGGCTGGCCAAGGCACTGCTGGACCCCGCCTACCCCTCTACAGTATTTCCCAGGTGGACTCACCCACAGCTATGAGACAGGCCAGGTTCCTGTTTCCATGAATGCCAGACATGGATAAATATCACTCCTCTGCTTGGCTGCAGGAGCTGCGGGCTGCACTGATAGAATCATAACTCAACTATGAAAACATGCCTCGTGGTCATAAGCACATGTTTCCATGCATGTACAGCCTGCCTCTTTGTCTTTCACTTACTGATGTAAACAGACTCACTGTTGAATAAAGATGCAAGATACAGGTCACCAAAAGTAATTGATGGTGCTGTTAATGTCTGCTACTGTTGGATCAGGCTGTTCATATGCACTGTGCGTATGTATGCTTGTAAAGTATTGCACCAGAATTCGCAAATAACCCATGTAATTGAGAAGGCTGCAATCACATGACCAAAGTCCTGACAGGAGTAAAGATGGAAATAGTATAAAGAGCAAAAATGCGCAAACACAGGACTCTCCCTGTGTTAAAGATGAATAAATTTTAGTTATCTTAAAAGTCCAGTTTGTGATATTTAGGGGGATTTAGTGCCATCCTGTGGTAAGGATTGCAGATTACAACCAACTGAAACTTCTCCTGGTAAGAATTCCTTCAGTGTTTATTGTTCAGAAGGTTTGTACCGGGAGCCAGATTATCCGCAGAAGTTCCCTACTCTTACGTACAAAACGGACCTGGTGATTTAAATAGGTAAAAACTTTGAATAAATCAGTTTCATGTACAAATCGGTGTTTCTCTAATGCTGTTTGGCATGTCAGAGATGGGCAGCAAGCCTAGCACTTGCTAATCTGTACCCTTTTTCTTTGATGATTTTATCCCAATGTTCCCAATTTTTAATTTTTGTAATGTGGAAATTATACTTCTGCATTGAATTGACGCTGTAGCTGCATTGCCATACGCCGTAACCTATGCTGTAGCTTGACGTGGACCTCCCCAGAAATGTAACAACATGTCACAGAGACACAGACCTCCTGTCTATTTTTGTAAGTTGAAACCATTTTTGCACAAATATAAATACTATATATATGGTATAGATATGGTATGAACCATTGTTGCAGTAATAATATTGCTGCTATGGTTCAAGTTCTTCACTGTCATCTGCAAATGGACGGTTATATTCAATAGTGCTTTTATATCACGTCCTTTACTCCACAACCTGAAACCCTGAAATTTTCCCTTTTCAGCCTGGTTTTTTAAGCGTCACCTTTCTCATGGATGCTGAATTACAAAGGTTATATTTTGATGAAAATTTCTCTATGGCATGAATATTTTTCTGAAGGTTATTATTGCCTCTTCTAATTTGACAATTTAGAGATGAGACAGGTTGGAAATTTTGAGTGAGTTTCAAACATTTGAAACATATACAAGCCTTTAGAAATTGCATGTGACCCCATCTGTCCCCAGGTGAAGAGCGTTGGCAGTGTAGTCTGTGCCTTTCTCCAGTGGGGGCCTTTGCTTTTGTAAACATTATGTATGCTGTAGTGGAGGGTGTTAAAGGGAGTTCAAAGAGAGCTCCACAGTGGAGTGTTCTCAGCCCCCGGCTATTGCCACTGTATCTCTTCAACAACACAGGGGTGACGACTAACAACTGCAAATTGCATTTATATGTGGTCAGTATTATCTGTAAGAACAGTGTGATAACTTTCCAGGCTGCATGCAGCAGGACTGACTGCACCCCCCCACCCACCCACCTGCATCCCCCTCCTACGCAGCGAAGCCCAGCTCTTCATACCACCATGTGTGAAACCTTTTTTTTTTTCCCTTTCATCTCGTTTCTTTGTTCTTCTCGGGGGAGGAGTGGGCTCCAGAGTGGAGGTTCCTGCTGCTGGAAGGTTGTTATGTTAGGCTGATTTAAATTAGAATAATTTTTAGCACACTCCTCAAATTTGATGCCTCCCAGCAAACTAGGACAGTTTTGTTATGGCCATTTGCTGTGCCCTCCCATGCTCTTTAATGGCTGTTTAGCTCTCCAGCCTCACAGCGGGTCATGAACTCTCACATGTATTTTTTTCCCGTTCCTTTACATTCATAAGGAGAGTGGGCAGCATCCTCGAACCGAGGCATTAGACAACAGTTCAAACACAGTTACAAACAAGCATACATGCCTTTTAATAGTAGTCTATATGAAGTGAACGGGTAACCATATCCAAGAAGCATAATTCTCCTCAGCGGTGAGGTTTTAAGGACTGTGGTTGTCTTTGTTTACTCTCTGTGGGAAGTGTTTTGTTTAAGAAAGCAATTCTTCTTGTTGTAGCACTAGAAAGCATCCTGCAGCAGAGGGACCAGGAGAGACAGAGAACACTGATGTTATTTCAGGCTCAGGCTTGAAGGCGCTTCTCTAATTTCTTGTTGCCCGAATAAAATTCAGTTGAATCTTCTCTCCGCAGTTCTGGCCATTGTCAACTTCACATAGCTAAAAATCTGAGCAAAGAACGGGGTCACATTCGTGGTCAGGGAAATAATTTTGCACACTGACCCTCTGGTTCAACTTTGTCCTACTTTTTTTCTGTGGATGTGCACATTGAGTGTATCTATGAAGATAAAACCAACATTTCGGCTGTGCTCATTTTCGGTTTCTCCTCCAACAGATACCACGACTAAAGCAGGGGTTTGTTGTTTGTTGATTCTGTTGTTGTGATGTTGCCACATCCCCATATGAGCAATTAACTACTAAAATGTTATCGTTTGTTGTCAAGGGATCATTTCTAAATAATGAAAAACAAAAAAATTAGAGCACAGGTTGAAGGCAAAAAAAACCCCAGACTGTTTCTTTTAATTATACGTTTCCCCCTACAGACCATATACATTCTTTTTCTCTTCCCTCATTAGGAATGGATGGTATGTTAGAAAGTTGCTGTAGGAAGTTTCAACTACTTAGTATTGGTATTGACTACAGTTAATTACTTATCCATCAAGATAGCCTCCATTAACTCTCTACCCACCCACGAAGAAACACTTAAGGACTACAATAATCACTGAGTATTACAGCCCACAGAGTCGAGGCTATTTCAAATGAATTTGACACCTTCCCAAGATTTACGACTTGAAAGGTTCATGCATATTTAAAGACATCAGAAGAAAGGGAATATGTTTTTGTCCTTGACAAACAAATGAGGGCATCATTGATAAACTCACTTCCTGCTTGTTATCATGAATGTACTGCATGATGAGGTCAGAGTGGATCAGGTGTGTTTGTATGTGCTGTGAAGTGAAAATACCTACGTCTGTTTGGCTACTAGTGTTAGTTCAAGTCACGAGAACACCTTAATTATACTCTAAATCTGATCAGTCAACAACTTTGAATGTTGTTTAAGCTGAAACGCATGTTAATGATGCTAAGGTGAGTTAACCCTAAAAGTTCAGCCAACTACACACACACATAGAGACAGAGCATGATAATGTAGTAAGCAGCTTCCCTTTGTTTTCCTTTGTTAGTGGTATTAGTGTAATGACAGACTCAGCACAAGAACCTTTTTCCTCCACCTAATCTATTATTTTCCCATACCTGAAGTACTGATGATGCATTATTTAAATGTAATGGATAACTCTGTTTTCATCTCATTTTCCACACAGCTTTGGCCACATTTGCACTCAAATTTTACTTTCAGCTTTTCCTCAAATCCACGACCTTTGTTTTTAAGTCTTGGCTTTTCTCCACATTAGCATTTCTTTAAATTATTCAGACATCCAGATTCTTACAGCGATCAAACAGGCTTGAATTGAATTTGCGTGGTTGCACTTCACTTATCTAATTTTCAATCATCACACAAACAAAACAGCACAAACTCCAGGCTCTTCAGCTAAACTGCTGGGTATTAAACTGTAATAGTGCATAATGTGCATCAATACTGCAAAACAAACACCTGTCTGGTTTTTCTGTCTGCTACAAGAAACTATTGGAAACCTGTCTGCCAATACGAATAAAAAATTCTCAGTAGCGTATCAAGATGCCATTCATGAAAACATAATAACCTACTGATAAATGATGCTGAGTATTAAAGGACTTCTTTGGCTTCCTGGCGATCCTGCCTGTATTTCCTTCTCCTAATTACCAATATAGCACCTGTACATCAACTCTCAGCACATTAATTAATCTTAAACATTTCGTAATTGCTATAAAATCTATGTAATAGCAGTAATTATGATATGTGATACAGCACCAAATCCCTCCAGGGAAACACACCTCTGTCATGATCCCCTGCCATCGCTCCTGACTCCACTCCAACACCTTCACACGCCAACCTGACATTCACTTACACAATACCTGCCACTGCCTTGGAAAGCTGATAGCTTAACCCGGTTTGAATCAACCCTTTAATCCTTTGACATCCAGGTTTGGAGATCACACAGTGTCGTATTTATTGCGGTGCAAAATCATTTTGACAAGAAAATCATCCATTTGGCAAAAGAGCGACTTAGACTCCCGCTTCAGAAAAAGTATTTTTAGCTAGGTCTGCTGTGTAAGTGAGAGTATGATAGAGAGAGCTGAGTATTACAGCACTCAGCAGAAGGAATCACATCAGCACTTTTTTTTAACTTTTAAAACATATACAGGGTTTAGACTTTAAAGGAGTAAACGCAAGATGACGGAGTCTTGGAATACAAGAACTAAAGAAATCAGGAAGTGTATTAACTTGGGATGTCTGATTCTGTGAGTTTTGCTTTCCACAGCCCGACACCCATTTTTTTTAAAGAAAAAAATGCAAAATAACATGAAATAGAAAAGGCCTCTCCTTTTATTCCGGCCCTCCATTGACTCAGTGAGCTCCTGCACCGCATTTTAAAGCACTATCCATTTAGAGGCGCTGAAGTTTTGATGTTTTGTGATGTAAATGTGTTGCCCTGTGTTTTATTTTCTGTTCGCTTTGCTGACAACTCACTAGATGCATTAACATGCAGGAAAATAATGCCCACTGTCTACTGTCCTGTCTCCACTGCCTAGCTAACAGTATAAAGAAATCAATTAAACAAGACAGAAAGAATAAAACAGAGTACACATCAGTTAAAATAAGCAAAAGGGCGTTTTAAACAAGCAGGTTTTCAGAAGTGATATAAAAGATGGAACTGAGTTTGTAGCCCTGATCTCTTAAGGTCATTCCAAAGTCGAGGAGCTCTGACTGCAAAGGCTCTGTCACCACTGTGAATTAATCTCAACCTCAGAACACCAAGAAAAGATGTATCTGAGGATCTCAGGGTGCGAGAAGGAACATAGGGCAATAAAAGATCAGTTATATAACTTGGTGCAAGGCCTCTTGGGGCTTTGTAAGGAATCAATGAAATCTTAAAATCAATTCTAAAAGCAACAGGTGACCAGTGTAGGGAAGCCAGGGTCGGTGTGATGTGGACATGTTTTCTAGTCCGACTGAATTCTGGCAGCAGAGTTTTGCATGAGCTGAAGGCACGAGAGGGGTAATGGCACTAACAGAGCTAGGTATTAAACAATGCTAAATGAGCCATCTGTACCCACTTTCCACCAAAATTGGCACGTGTTCATGTTTGTCTTACACATGGGTAAACCCGCTAAAAATAGGCAACAGACTCCTGTACCATTACCAGTAGACCAGAGCGTCATGGAAAACAGGTTGGTGAACAGTAGGAATCAGCACGGAGGCTTGTTAAAATGTTACGGTCATTACTTCTTTTTATATGTATCTCGCTTATTCGATTTCTCTTTCAAACTTCAGATTAATTTGGATTTATATTTGATGTGTTGCTTTGACACAGGCAGATAGTATTTTGTGGTGGCACATCATTGCATCTTGCTGGTTAACAGGCTAAAAATAAGCATGTTCTTGTAGCAGTTGTGTTTCCATCAAAGCCAGTCAGAGCCGGAGGCAATTGATACCTGTGACTACCGCAGAGTCATTTGGTCCAGGCGATAAGGTTTTGTCCATCACATCTCAAGTCTTTCAGTTTTCTCCATCACAGCAACAGCAGCCCTGGCCCACCCCAGCCATGCACATTCATTCAGCACCACAGAAAGCACCTGGCAGTGAGTGAAACACAAGAATAGCAGCAAATCATTAAAATCTAGCACCACACTGGCTGGCCCAGGCCAAAGCCCACAATGAACTATTCTATTTAAACAATGTTTACAGTTTATTTTACCTTAGATGTTCTTCTTGGGCTTATATTTTTTGCTAGAGCAAGCTGCTTCCAACAAGGCCTTCTGCTTTATAACATAGCGGTAGAATTCTGTACAACCGTATTCAAAGTTGGTCTTGACTTGTATTTCACTTTTGATAAGCTCCACCGAGCAACGGTTCCTCTGGTCAGTCCATGCAGCAGTCATGAGGGAAAACACTCTCTCTACTGGAGCATTGGTGATGGGGATGCTGAAGATGAAGGATGCATTAGCAGTCAGATTTGGTGTGTTTGTGCCTTTAAGCAAGATGGACCACTTCTCCAGAACAGGAGCCTTTTTTTCCACAATTTCCTGCTGGCATGGCAGAGTCATACAGTACTCATCATACAGGTCATCCATGTCCAGTTTCCCTCTGATCTGTAGGGCCTCCACCACATCACTGAGCTGGGAGAATGTGAACCTGCTCTTCAGTGCCAAGCATGCAACATTCTTCTGGTAGTTGTTCTCTGTGAAGTCATACCACTTTTCCAGATAGGTGAGTGCAGCATTGTAGAAGTTGGAGAGATCTTTTTTGATTGTTGCTGCCTCTCGGTCTGGGAACTGTTGGAGGAGTTCACTGGCCTCCATTCCAAAGAAGGAATCAGTTTAGGAAGGAATCAGTCGCTAAAAGGCTTGCTGTCGCTGTGTGTTTCGCTGACTGTTTGTTTTTGGTGGGCGTTTCTTTAAACAGCATTGACTTCCCTGCATGTGTGCCCGGCTGTTTGATTGACAGCATACCCCTGCCTCTCACAGTCGCGCACACAGACAGTCACACCCACCCACACACACACACACACACACACACACAGCCCGCGACCCGCCCCCATGACAGCCTCCACTGTCCGTTGTCTGCTCTCCTCACACAGGCGTTTGATAAAAAAACAAGATTTTAGACGCACGTTTGAAAATTGGTGACTGTCGATCAGAAATGCGGGACAGCGAGTCAATTTGTGGGACGCATTAAAAATCATTAAAATGCGGGACAGTCCCACGCAAATCGGGACATATGGTTACCCTACCAGGCGTACATGCTGATTGCAACCTTTCCCATTACATTAAAAAGCCTCATGTTCTCACTAGGGCAACCTCAAGGGAGATTGGCGGGTGGGCACAATGTTTCCATGGCAATGCTGTTAGGTCAGGACTGCCTTACAAGTGGTAATTGCCAAATAAGCTAATGTTAGCTAGCACCAATCCCAGCTGGTGTGCAATGCAGTTTACTGAAGAGTAGCAAGATTAACCTATAGACTTTTAGCCAGCTAGCTGCAAGCTAGCCAGGTCGATGTTTTCAATGTAAGCATCAGTATGAGATGGAGGAGAATGGGCTCCATCTGAGCAACCTGCTAGCCATTGTCCAGATGTTTGTCAAGAACTGTAATATCCTTTGTTTCACCCAAATTTGGTTCAATCCTGGACACTGCCATTCAATCAGGCAGCCCCTTCTCTATATGCCGATCTGATGGAGCAGGGGACAGAGAGGAGAGGAGGAGTGTGCTTTATGGTGAATGAGGACTGTTGTGTCTCTGGGAATGTGAGTTGCTCCTGGTCCTGCTGTGGATAACTGCTGTAACATTACGTCATGCAGATGTGACTGCGGTGCGGTGCTGCCATGTTCAGGAAGAGTGACCCTGCACATCGTCTTTTGAGGTTGGGATGTGTGGACAGTTAAATCATTCCACAACCAGGCACCATGGATTACCAGAACCATCCGGGGTCACGGACAATTATAAGACATCAGCCAACGATAGATCCCATTTCACTGGAGTTGTACTTTGTGTAACTTCCATGTGACAAATAAATGATGATTGATGCTCAGAGAGTGACGAAAATGTTTTACAGCATCTGTGTAAAATAATCTTAATAATTCCATATGGATAATTTGTCATAGGATCACATAAAGAATGGGACCATTTCACGCACTTGTTATCAGATGATACAGGATTGTGAATTTAAAATCATATCGCTTTCAGATCAAATCAGGATTTACCATTCTCTTATAAAACACTGTTACCAGGCAACAAGCCTAAGCCTAGCAAGGTGTCTGAATGCATTTGCTCAGAATATTAGCACTTCATTTACTTAAGGAAATTGCTACATGTCACCAGGAAGAGGGTTAATTATTCTCTCCTGCTGAAACCTGAGATAGACACAGGCATTGAAATTGAATTCATAGTGAGTGGCAAAGGATTGTTTGGCTCCAGCTCGTGTTCTCTCTCAGCCACTGTGAATGGCTCATGTAGTAATTCGGCTCCCACTGCCCAGAACATCACAGAGTCCCTTTGTGCACCGAATGCCATTTTGCCGCTCATCTACTGTCACAGCCGAGTATTGAGAAACATGATCTGTGACGTTTAAGTGCCCTGTGATGTAAAATAGGCCGAAAAACAATGCAGCAGCGCTGCATATGGGAAGACAAAGTGCAAAAGCAGCATCATCTGTAACTCCAGCCGCAGCCCGCTTAAATACACAGCATGTGCATTAACTTGTTAAGCAGCATCAATGCCCCCCTTATCATGTGCTGCAGTTAATTGAAGCCTAATGAAACCAGCAGACCGATGTTGCAGTGCGGCTGAGGATGTGGAAGCGGCTAAGCACTCAAACACTCTATTTTTTTTTTCCCGGCTCTCACTTTCAGTTTCTCTCCCTATCTGTCCCCAACCAAGCAGGCGCTCGACTTGGCTACCTTAGTGGACCTCCATGAGCTCAGTGTGGGAGAGCAAGCCAATTGGAACTGACAACAGGTCCCCAACACCCTCTCTGCCCACCTCTTGGTGTCGTGGCTGTTGTGTGTTGCCTCCCTCGGGGCCCAGCGTTATCTGGTGTGGTGAAGGCGAAGGGAATAGTTTGTGTTTGCGGAGCTCAAACACCTGGGCCCCGTGTGTCTGCCTCCTGTCATGTTTTACAGCACTGAAAGCTTCACTGGGTACCGGGAAAGACATTTATGCGGAAATACAGCCCTCAGCTGGAGTGGGACAGAAGAAAGACCTCTCTACTAATTGAGGCACTATAAATTTACCAAACCTTTTGTTACTGACTTTGAATTGATCACTACAGCACTGTTCAGTCATATTGATTTTCTGTCTGGTTAAAGCCAGCTACACTATCAGCTAACTATCACTGGCTTGTTGTAAACACATCTGATTTGGTGCACTAATGTACAAGCTCATGTGTTTAGAAGCAAGCATAATTAGTCACAAGGCCTTGTAAATTCTGCCTTCACTGCTTTGCTTCTTGGATCTCTGCTTGTGTTTAGACAACATTTAACATTTGACAGCTTTTGTTTTAATTCTTACATGAAGAGAAGATTATGTTCCTTAAAGTGTCAAAAAAAGCCATCTTTTGGTATCAGTGTCAAAACCCAGGTATGGTATCAGCACTATTGAACTGTTTTAAATGATTCCCAGCTTTTCTCAGGGCGGTTTTTCGCAGTTTCAGTTCTACAGTGAACTCATTTTCTTGTCCAAAGATCAAAAGAACTTACTCACCTTTAAGCATTGTGGCTGAAAGCTCATTTTTTCATCATATCCATTAACAAAGCTGAACTTTTCTCTTTTGTGTGGCTTCAAGCAACTCAGCACTAGATCTTGAATGCATCACATTGCACTTACCCCAATAGACTGGAAGTCTCTTGATTGCACTCAGCACTATTACACCTTTCCTTTGATTTCCTGTTGATACACATTGTGCTTTGGTTGGTGGTGCTATTTTTTTTACAGCCCTGCTCATCAATCAGTCATTTATTTGTCACATGGAATTAAATAAGGTATCACTCCAATGAAATGTGATCCCATCAGCTCCTTTAACTTGTGCGCTGTAATTTAGTCCTATTTTGCATCATCTTACGTCATCAGATGTAAGATGATGCTGACCATCAGCCCTGAGACACACCGAGCTGACGGTCAGCCGTCAGTCAGTGTTGGGCCGTTGGTGATTGCCATGGCCCTCAACAGCATCAATTCAGCATGTTGAATCGGTGTCGGCAACTGTGGAGACTGTCGGTGAATGAAATCACTCTGATTGGCAGTTCAGCTCAGCGCACAAGAAGAGAAACGAAAGTGAGGAAAGTAGACAAAGAGCTAAAGTCAAGAGGGAATGAGATCAAAACAAACTTAAAACAAACTCACTAAGATTATTTTTCTTTAGTAGTTGAGCGCTTTGGCAGGAAAGTTTCATGACGGTTTGTTCAGTGGCCAAGAAACTATGTTCTGTTCTTTCAACATGCTAACTGGCTAAGTAACGTCAAGATGGTCTTCCTGTTTCCCTTTTTGAATGAGGAATACAGGCTGCCGCTGTCTGCTGGTGTGGAGAGTTATTTTCTCTCAAGCAGACACATAACATACGTTCTGGTTGGCTGTTGGTTGAAATCTTTGCTGTGTGTTCATGTGCAACCTTGTTTTGATTATTATTATTATAAATTATGATGGAAGTGATGCAAACCAGGGCGTTGTTAATGGTTCATACTACGCTGTAGTCTGTCCACCTTCATGTAATGGACACAAAGGAGAAAGTAAGGTGACGTGGTATAAAGTATAACACATATAAAGAGTGAGAAAGTACACAGAGAGCATTGCCACGTCTTCCATTCACTTTAACATTCATTACCAAACATTTATTTAACACTGATGCACTGCTTCAGACAATTGTTCAGCAGAAAATGTCAATTCTCAACGGCCACCATATCAAACTACCTGAACAGACACTCAGCTCATTGTTATTCATGAAGCTAAATGGATGGCTGGGAAACTTGCACATTTTATGTGTTTTTTGCTCTGCTAGTCTTACCTTTTTACCAAACCACAGTGCTACATCACCTTATCATGCAGTCGGGCAAGCAGCATACCCTCACAGCCCTTTCATGCGTAAAAATGCCTGTAGCAGTTTGTTGCATTTCTGTACCATCATTCACAGTGCAGAGCACCTCAGACATAAGTGTCCAGGTGAACAATGAACGTGTCCATATTTGTGCCATATGCAGAGCATGGCTCCCAGCCAGGAAACTAGATATCCCATTTTATCTTTAGCTGCCTTCACCTCAGCTGTGCTTTGTAGGCGTGAGAGGAAAAGGAGATGTGAACTTGACTTTGATAGAGGTCTGGGTACACAAAAGAATATGATGTTCTATTTTTGCACCCTACGTCTGAATGCCAAAAGTACAGCTTGTTGTGTGAGAAGTAAATGTCGGGCCACTAGCTGCAGAGCCTCATAAGCTGGTTGGTGAGTGCTCGATGGAACGTAGACCTCGAATTGTCCTGGCAGTGTCTGCGATGATGGGTGATGTTTTTGGGATGTTCTTTCAGCTCACTGCTCTCGTGTTTCCATACTCTGAAGGGGTGAGGAGGCTCGCTGTTATTGTCACTGTCACTGTTAATATCGACATGCTTTATGCACACATAATCGAACGAGGAACAGATCCACTCTAACGGCTATGTGTGTGCTGTGCACATGTGCTGTTACGCAAGCAGTTTTGAGTGTGTACATGTGTATAAGCTGGACATTCGGGACAATTGAGATTCAGAACCGGCCCTTCACTAACCCCCCAGCCGTTACAGTCCTGGCCTTGCCTGATTTTGCTGAGTTTCACGTTCCTGTCTGAGATTTATTATCTCCTACCCTGGCTGGTATTTTATGGTTTAATGACCACCAATCGCTCCCATCATCAGGGTCAGTTACAATTACATCCACTTTTTTTCTCTGCTCAAGCAAATGCAACTTAGTTTGCTGCCTCTGGGATAATTTTGGTTTAGAATTCCAGAGCTCACTAAATGTGCTATGACTATAGATTAGAAATTATAAGGAAAGATTGAAATCCAGATATTCGAGCCCCGTGGACATTTTGTCCAACTACTGTGCTTGTTTATGAGCTCTCCGGCTTTGGCTTTTAATTCGTAAAGGAGGCAATCAAACTCGCCACTGGATGATATTTACAGTTGGAACAAAACAGCAGCATCAGCTGTAAAATACCAAAAGATCCCACTTCACCTTCCTCTATGAATTAAACAGTGCGTGTAAGTCAACACACTTCCCTCTCTCTCTCAATTTAAAGTCACTCCACTGTCCAGTGTCTGACCTCGGCTATACTGACTTGTATCTGCGCAAAGTTTGTCACTGGAGAGGTGGGATTTCACATTCCTCTACTGAGGCGTGCCTGTTTACACCTGGTATTAACATGTGCTTTGGGTGATCCAATCACAAGTGGACAGTGCTAAATGCAAGTGTAAATGACCACCAAGATGTATTGTAGTGCAGTCCCTTGAAGCACTTGCTGAGATAGTCTGGGACACATTTGATCACACATCTTTGTTGGTGTAAATGCTAATGCGTTGTGATGCGTGCCAGCCAAAGGACTATGTCTTCAATGTAAGAAGTGGTGGTCGTTTGGTGACAGGGTGCTAACGCTCTAAAACTTGTCCCCCGCACATTGTTTTAGTCTATGGAAGGAGACATGTTGAATTCTGCTGACAGTGACATCTCTAGCTGTACTGATACAACAGCTAACATGACTAGTGAGCATGCTAACAAGCAGCTAGCGAGTGTGGACGCAATGATCCATGCTCAAGGCCTTTTGATCTTTTAACATAAGTGATGTAGGCAGTAAAGAAATCTGTACACAAGTGGTTAGCTGGAGACGCATGATAGGCACAGGTATGAATGCCAAAATGTCTCAACTGTCCACTTGTGTTCGAATCAACAAAAGGCATGCTAATACCAGGTGTTGTGACCGCACGTATGCACTCAAAATAGCAGAAAATATCTTATATGAGAACCAGCATTTGTTTCAGCAGCGACTCTAATGACTTTGTTTCCAGGTTTGAACCTGTCAATTACCATGGCTAGGTATTGATCATTTATAAGTTCCCTATTTAGCCCAAAGTTAGCCAAAAATTGTGAATAAGGAAGGTCATGTGGATTTTAGTAAATGAACAAATAATCTTGAGCATGTTGTTGAGTTACTGAATATAATTTTTAAAGGGACATTATGGGAAGTATTTAATCAGGGAAAACATGTGTTACTCACTCCGTCTCTCTCTCAAACACACACACACACAAACACACACACACACACACACACACACACACACACACACACACACACACACACACACACACACTCACACGCACATTTATCAGCTCAAATTGCTTACACTCCTCTGGTAGAAAAGACTGTCCAAAACTAAAAGGGTTTTTTGATATATCATCATGCTGTTCATCACTTCTCACCTGTCTCACCTTCACCGTATCTGTTTTCCACTCCTTTTCACCTCCATCATTTCTCTTCTCCTTTCCCGCAATCTGTCCAGCAATCGCCTCCTCTCCTCTCCACATGGCGGAAAACACAAACTACGGATATTTTGAAACAAGAGCTGGACCGACAGATCATTTCCTTTAGCAGCAACATTCAAACACATTCACGTTAATTTGGTTTAGAAACCAGGGGAACATGAATAATGAGTTAGCCCTGGCTGGCCCTGTTATCCTGCTGCGAAAGCCAAGCTCGAGGTTGTAGAAACACTTTACTTTGTATAATTTACTCTACAAGCCTCATACGCAAGACCACAAACACACTCAGACACAGTTCTTGAGGATGCACACATTACCCACGGTGGCCTTGAAAGACTTCTATAGCACAGTACGTCCATGCCAATAGAGCTTTAACACATTTTCATTCTCACATACTGTAGCATACATTATAGAACACTTTAGTTTTACAAGTTTAAAATGGGACAGAGACTTTTAAAGGAACTGTCCAACTTATTTTTTAGTAGCACACCTCTTTGGTGTCTTACCTGGAGTCAGATGGAAAGATCAATATCAATTTCAGCTCTGTGTGTTGAGACTGTGAGATAGCTACCCGTCTTTTAAACCACGAGGGGAGTAAGACAGTACATCCAATAGTTTTCCTCTTTTAAAAGCTTCCTGTTGTGCTCACCTCTCCTGGGTGGTTTCTCAACCGTTTCACCGCCAGTGCAGTGCTCTGCCAGTTTAAAATGGGCGGCTACTAGATTGAGCATTTCTCATGCTGTTATCGCTGTGGTGTCTGAGTGTAAGGCTCCAGATTTTCGTACATAAGACAGGCCGCTGGGTCTTTGTATGAGATGAATACTGCAGGTAATTATACACTATGTTTATAGTGTAGCTTCCATTGGCTACAAGGACAGCAGTTCTTTGACATCAGGTAATGTAAGCAAAAGTCGTGGTTGTACAGTTTATTTCAGATCTCCACAAAGCATATCTTCTATTAGTGCGATGTTAAAAGACTAATGTGGGAGGATCTTTAAACCTTCCCTTGAGAGTTGGATCAGTATGAACAGCAAGCCAGTGTTTGTCCATGACTGATCTGCACTTAGGCAAGTGAGAAAATACTTGGTGAGGCACTCTCTCTATGTGAGTTGGTCAAAACGTCCTCTTGAGATATCCTCCTATCCTTTTTAATAGGCTCATCTTAAAGATTCTTATTCATAGCCACCTGCGCAGCAGATACTCTGGAGCTTTAGGGTTGCCACCAGCATGACTCCATAAAGGAGGTCACCTCTGCAGGGTGAAGTGGATAAACAACACAGCTACAGCTGCAGCTTGTGTGTGGATAAAATAGACCATAAAATATATATATATACCAGCTTGGTTACTGCAAAATCACACTCACCAAGCCTGAAACCAAGTGGTATTTAAGGCAGATGAGAAAAAAGAAGTGGATATTAATATTTGAAGCTACTATGAAATCTGTTTTTCTTTCTGTAAGGGAAGTCAGGGGAATTTAAACAAGTTGCTCATGAAAACATCGGGTAAACCTGAGAGTGGCAGCTGCAATTTGCAAACTTAACTTGTCAAACAACTGTCTCGAAGTACTTTTAGTACTAAGTACTTTTTTATATTGCATTGAAAGGGGCAGTGTGCAATTTTAATCCAATACACTTTTTCTCAAATTTGGTGAATACCTCTCATGGTCTGCTGGCTGTCCATTCTGTGTGTGTGCTGAAACAAAATCTGGTGTTCACACAGCCTCGCCTCTGTAAATAGGAAGCAAACAAGGTGGCTCGGACTGAGTTGCTATGGAGACGATGCACCGTCTCATCTTGTCGCATCGGTGTAAACTAGCAGGTTATCAGAACACCGCAAACTGGCACATTGCGCACTTTTTTTGCTGTGATCTTTGGTCTGAACTGGGCTTAATGAAAGGTGCCATCAAGTTGCATCATTTTAATTTAGGACCCAGTGTTTGGAGAGCTTGATTATTCAGGCCCCGATCACACAGAAAGCATTTTAGCAGCGGGAGGAGGGCTTTTGTAATGTTTTTAATGAGAAAGAAACTTTTTGCTTGCTGTTTTTGCGCTTGCGTTTCTGTGCTTTTGGTGCCCGGCATTTTTGCTGGAGTGCCCACGTCATCTCTGCTGTTTTCCCATTATCCTCTTGGATGATTTGAGAGGTGGGCCTTCTGTGGAGGTCACGACAGCAGGTTTACAGTTGGTATACGTGGAGGAGAAACTGGTGGTAGCGGTTGCTGGATACCCAGAGCTATATGACTCTACAAATCACAGCTACCACCATTGCAATTGAAAGTACTTTAAACAGCCATTATGGAAGAGAAGCTACTGGACCAACTGGAGGTATTCCCCATGATCCACCCTCTTTTTAAGGGTCTCATGTACCCACACAGATCTCCATTTCCCTGTGCCCAACAAACTATTTGCTGACAGCCTCTCACCCTCAACCAGAGCTACAATAAGTACCCTCTGCCTCAACATTTTAGGAACTAGCTACTGATTACTGTGAAATAAAGGAAATAAATAGAAGATTGATTAAATAGAAGGTTTAGGGTAAGGAGGAGATAATCTGGCCCTTTCAAATCCTCCAACTTAATGGAAGCACAGGACTAAATCATTGGGTTACAGTTTTAAGAGACCCACAGAAAGTAGCAGTGCAGCAGCCACCACTAAAGTGACTTCTTACATGGATGCCTTCCTGAAGGTGATTGTTGGTCGCATGATAATTGATAGAAAATAAAAGTTCACCCACCCTATTTATTTACCACTGCCTGCCCAAATATGCATTATGCTAATATTATGTTGGCTGATTAGAGTATTATTAGCTCATTCCTTCTCATTTATGCAATAACAACAGCAGTAATACACAAAGCATTTCAGGTACGGTTAATTGGCACCTCTTGCCAAATTTTTCAGTACACATGAAGTGTTCAGCAATGTAATTTCCTCTGGGACTTTCTGCAGAGACCAAGTGACATTTAGGCAGCATGGAAAATTAGCGAGAGCAGAGGCCAAGTCAGCCCACATTCGGTGCTAAAAGTGGGGATGACTTTTTTGTCAGTAAATTAAACAGAAGCCTCACGCTCGTGTTTATCTTTTCATTCTGCCGCCACAAGAACAAGCAGCTCTGTGAATAAGCCTGCATTTTATTACTACTTCCTGGCAGACACAACTGGATGTGTGAAATATCTTGCTAACTTTCAGAGTTTAGGAGTCAGGCAGCTTTTGACCCTGGAAAATGATTGGGGCATGGGGTTGTTTAACACATAGGCTCTCCATGCATCTCAGTTAGGCGCCTTTAACAGTGTCAAACTGTGTCCTTTGCTTTGCCGTTCCTTTCTCACTGTTTACCCTTCAGCAAAGTTTCCAATACCGTTTGAGACAGTTGCATTTATTGTAAATCTCCGACTTGTGTAAGAGGCACACACAGAAAGAGTTTCTTTTTCCCTTAGGTATCAGTAACCCAGTATGCACATCAGTTGATCCATGAAAACAACACTGACATGAGGTTCCAAACTGCAAAGATGTGGGTGCCAGAAACCCGACTCTCATGGGACGCTGCAATACGATTGCATGCTGCCTGTCGCGGGCAATGGCTGTCAGCGCAGATGAGATGGCATCTGCTTTCAGGAGCAAGTTTCATTCATCCCCCCTCCCCTCCTCTTTATTAAGCTTCCCAAGCCAACAAGTTGGAGGGCTGCATAGGGCAGACTCCTCATCAGCTTTTAACTGGAGGCACAATGGGTTGGCTCATTTGGGCAAAGGAAGGCAATTAGAGTGGCCGGGGTGAGGAGACAGAAAAGGAAGAGCGAGAGAACAAGAGGAAGACAAAGAGGAGTGGAGGGAAGAGGATGGAGGGAACTGGAGCGCAGTGATTTAAATGGAGCCTGGGGAAGTACATTCAGGTGGGGTTGACATGAGGATAGGTCGGCGAGTATTAGAGCCAGGCATGAAGAGGTGAGAGTAGTAAGGCTGTAATGATTACACACTCAGTGTGACGTGAGATGATTCACTAGTGTTTGCTTCACTTTAGTGGGCTTTATTAGGAGGCCATCTGACATGTGCTGCCAAAGCAAGTTGAAAAATGACTGATAATGATCGAGAGAGAAAGACAACGATGAAGGTCATGGCTTGTTGGTAGAAGAAAAAAAAAACATCATATAGATGTCTTTTTCCCTTACACAAGATCTTCCCATGTCTGTCTTTGGTCCTGTCTGGTTTAGTCGATGTCCCACTGACTGACCTTGCTGTGACAGCAGGGTACCTGTTGAGCAGCTGCTTTGATAATCATTCCTCCTGTGCTTTTATACTAAGAACACTTTAGAAATGAATTCCTGTTTTTGTTGTGTTGCCATTATATTGGCAGCATTTCTGGTTAGTAGGGGTGTAACGGTACACAAAAATCTCGGTTCGGTACGTACCTCGGTACACAAGTCACGGTTCGGTTTTTTTCGGTACAGTAATGAAAAAAATAGACAACTATTAAATATCTTTTACTTATTGGTAACCTTATTAAAACATACCACCTCAGCAGTTTACACAATTTTTGAATGAAACAAATATATATATATATAAAATCCTGCTTTTTCACATTGTTTGAATGAAAATAGAAATATAAAAGTGAAAAATAAAATCCTGCTGTTTTTTTAACACACGTTTTGAATGAAAAATATACATTTCTGCAATGTGTAATTTTCTGTCGCTAGGGGTTTCAAACCAAAACAATAACAGAAGACGGACTTGGATGACGTCATGAAGTAGCGTGGGATCATGGGAGTTGTAGTTATATAACAAATACAGATCTAACGCTCCTCACTTATGCAAATGCGGTCCGTTGGCCGGTGTAGCAGCCCGAGCCGATCTGGTACTACACGGATCGTCAAACTCTGATCTAACTATGAGTAGTAACGTTACTTAGGCTGACCAAACGTCCTCTTTTGCCTGGACATGTCCAGTTTTCACGTCCCATCCAGGGTGTCCGGGTTTTTTAAATAAACTGATTATAATGTCCGATTTTCCGTGTTAAAGTCATGGCTCTCTTTTTAAGTGATTGTCTCACTAACCTCAGTTATTTACACTCTATTCAGAAATGCTACTTACTTTAGCTGAGTTAGCAATCTGCTAGTTATTTAAGCAAACTGCTAGTTACTTAGCTTTACAGTCAGCGATGGCTTCTCCCTCTCTGCTCCTCTCTCTTGCTCAGTGCGTCTTATGTTTAGCTATTCTTCTGCCTCTTTTATAAATGCAGTTCATTTACCAGCATCAGCTCAGCATTATAGAAACCTATCGTTAATGTTAGATGTTGTGGTTAGCCAGCCCCCGCTGCACACCGCTCCGCAGCAATACACTGGTGGAAATTATTAATATTTTGATAACATCAGCCAGATGTTTGCTTGCCTGTCTAGCAGAACACACGCGAGGTCGCCATCGAATTGTAGTCCTAGATAAGCTCTCTCCATCTTGGAGAGGCACACCAATATTTATCCTGGATTTAGCTCTCCTCTCAGTTTTTTTAGTTTTAGTTTTTTCTACTCAGTTTTACTCAATTAAAATAAAAAGTATAGCGGAGCTGGCCCGACCGCTGTTCTGCAGTGTCGGCACACTGCTTTGTCTTGTCAACTTGTTTATTTCCATCTTCGTATTTTACCTGAAACCAAAGTGTTCCCAAACGGAGGACTTAAGGTTTGCGGGTGGGTCTTCAGGTTCGTCAGGCTCACTTGCCATGTTGTCAAAATGCGAGAATGCGCTGCACAAAGTGAAAGTGGAGATTTACGGGACTTGGTCCGTCACTCAATTATGTCCATCGGGGAACTAGATATTTTAAATGGTTCGGCTCGCAAAAACGGAATTAAAATAAAACAAAATAAAATAAAATAATATCCTGCGCCCAATAATTCGGTACAGGGTCGTGCCGAACCGAAAGTCGCGTACTGAAAGGTTCGACACAAATACATGTACCGTTACGGCCCTACTGGTTAGGCAAGTGTCCTTTCCAAAGCCATCACGCCACTCTCAGTCCGTCTGTACATTGCCAAGGTCTTTTTTTTTTTCTCATCAGTCATTCTGGTCAGACGGTCTGCTACAAAATACTCTGTTTTGTACAGAACATGCTTCAAACTTGTATTGCAGTCGTCAAAAGACACACCAGTAAGTTATGCAAAGTCTACGTCTAAAGCTACACTTTGTTCTCCTGAAATTGTGCTTGTCCTTGTTGTCAAGTTAGTTTGAGTGGATTCCTTTATGCGTCAGGCATGCAGGTTCTCTAACGAGTCTTTTGTTATAAGTGGATTTCTTTGTCTGCTTCATTTTTTTGCAGGATTGGCACCAAGAGAATGCAGCCTTTCCATCTCTTTTTGGAATAACTCTGCTGTTTATTATAATTATTATGGAGCAGAGTGGCCAAGTCTCAAGTCAATTGACAAGTCCAAGTCAAATCTCAGGTCAAGTCTTATGTCATGGAGGGCAAGTCTTAGTAGTACTACAGGTTGTTCCACACATTCATGTATTTGTGGCAGTATTTCCACGATAACAACATCCAGCACCATGAATTGATTTTATATTTTTGGAGATGGACCGTTCATTAGGAGCACTATTGGAATATATAAATACTGTTCAGTTATTCATTCCACTACAGTCTCTGAGCGCTGAGTGCACTCTTCCCCATAATGCTAGGAACAGTGAACCCTTCATCATGCTGGGTCTAGAAGTTTGCTTTCACTCACAAACAGCTGCTCCTTTCATCCATCGATCTGATCTGCCCTGCGACTCATGAAGCGATCTGCCTGTGCTGCGTTGATGGACCTACAGAAACCTTGAAACATAAGCCCTGTTTCCACCAAACATTTTTGGTATAGTACCTTTGGAACCAAAAGTAACCTTTCAGGAGCAGAGCATGTGAGCGGAGCGGAGCGGGTGAAAATTTCCGCTCCTCACTCGTAGACCTGTCACTTTGTGCTGCTCGTTCGCTCGGCTTGGTTCTGCGCATTCTTCGCTCCGCTCCATCATAAATTTTATCCCACTCCACTCGCTCACCACTCCCCTCAAAAAAACTGCATCGTACTACCCTAACCTGTAATCTTCTATTCACAAATAAAACATGAGCTTGGTAGATTCTCCGGGGAAGCCCTCTCCCCGCAGTTAGGGACTGTTCTCCACAGTACTGCTGTCGGCAGGGTGGAAATAAGTCAAAGTGTAGAGGAGACAGACCAGGTTAAGCGGCCGACCTCCGGGGAAGCCCTCTCGTCTCTCCCCGCAGTTAGGGACCATTCTCCAAGGTACCGCTGCTTCTCTTCTCAGTTTCTTTTCTGAAGTACACAGTAAAATCCATAGTTTTGAAAGAAAATAGTGTGGGTATGCGCAGGTGCAAAGATGCATTCTGGGTGGGCAACCGGAGCGAAATTGGAGCGAGAGACGAGGCTCCGCTCCACCTTTAAAAAAAAAAAAAATAGCTGCTCCTCGCTCAACACAAAATCCTCCCGCTCCCCGCTTTCCGCTCCCACTGCACTCCGCTCACATGCTCTGTTCAGGAGTAGCGCATAACATGTCGTCACAATGTCACACCTGTCCTGCCCATGGTCCCGTCCTGCTGGTTGTCCTACAGACACCATTTCGGCACTGTTGCTGGAATAAAGGTGAGACAACTCTGTTCCCCCATTCCGTGATCGTACCTTATATAAAGACCAGTGAGGGGGCATAATGGCACAATACTCCTGCCTTGAACAGGCAGTGTAAAAGAGGTTATAGCTTCTAATTCTGTGGGAAACACTGTACTAGTACTAGTTAAGCCTGCAAGAGACTCACAGCAAGGTGGTAATACTTCTCGTCTTGTGCTGGCCTCTTGGCGATAACTTTAAAGGAAAAATTACAACATCTGAGATGTTATTTCACCACTTTCCTGAAATTTTCACCCTAAAATTAGATCTCTGTTCATCCAACAGAAACATGAGAAAGATCATGATGCCTTTAAAAAGCCGCAGTAAGTTTACAGTCTTTTGGTCTTAAAGCCCAAACCCTCTGAAAACGATAATTGATGTATCTCATTTGAAGCGCGCCAACTGATGCTCATATTGCAGACTGCAGGCATCGGAGTTGAAATGCCAACAGCACAGAGCCAGCAGTAATTTAGGAAAAGGTCGATATTTAGGCAACATTTTTGTATATTACAGATACCCCCACTCATTTTCTACATATTTCTATTTGAGTAATGTTATATGAAAGGGGAAAGGTTGCTATTTATATGCAGATAGGCACAAGTCTGTGTGCTTTACAGATACCCACATTAACTTTCCATACATTTCTATTTGAGTGGCCTATAATGTTACATAAAGCAGGAGGGCAACTGTTGGGTGCGTGCTGCTGCTGCCATCAGTTGGTTGGCAGTAGAACACTGGTAAAAACTGTTATGTGTTCTCGCTGCACGCCCACCTCTTCATCTCTCCGTCTCTCCACTCTGCCTCACTGATTGACTGAGGTCAGCGGTCATTTGCAGTATGTGATTTATGCTCCGTTTCTACTGAAAACCTATGTAAACCTGGCACTGTGGTTATGTTCTGATGGAGATGATTGATTGTACTGACCTAACAAAAGCCACCTTGGCCCCCGATGTAATAGCTTTCCCAAAAATATTCTCAATATGTATATATTTTGACAGTATATCTTTTTTAATTCATTTATTTGGTTAGTATTAATTTAGCATACCGTTAGTTCAGGCAGGACACAGTGTCAAGCTCACAACCCAGCTACATCAGCTGATCTCAAACAGCCAGTCAACTGATGGAGCAGCTGATTGATGGAAGGGAGTCAGCTGATGGTTGCATAGAAAGAAATTTGTTCTAATTGGCAAATCTCATTCAGGGCACCCTATTTAAACTGCTCTGGCCCGCCTACTGTTGTGGCTTCCTCTGCAAGCCGCTTTGCAACCCGCCTCCACCCCAGCTCCTCCTTTTCAGGTTGTGTCTGACTTATCAATGTCATTTCTGTTTGTCATTGATGCTTGTTCCCTGTGCCCTTTTTTTGTTTTGTTTTTGTTTTTGTTTTGTTTTTTTGGCTGCTGCCCTCCCTGCCATAGGTTTCATGTAGGCGCATGGAAGGGCAGGGAGGTCTGCTGTCTCCGCCTCAGGCTTTCCTCATTTGCACATGGAAGGGCAGATAGGTGTGCGCTTTCTGTCTCACAGCTTTCCATGTAGGCGTGTGGAAAGGCGGAGAGGTTTACTCTCTCTCTGCCTTAAGGCTTTCCACGTAGGCACATGGAAGAGGCTTTCTGCGTAGGCTCGAGGAAATGCAGAGAGGCCCTAGAACAGAGCCATGCCGCCATATGTGATACTACAAAAGGAACAAAAGTTTTCTTTGACTAAAGTGTTCCTGACTGAATTAGTAATCATTATTTCTTTGATAAAATATTGTCCTCTGACGCTCCACCACCAAAACAAGGTCGGAGTAAGGGTGTCAAAGCAGTTTGACGTGCCTCATAGGGCTTTTGGTGTGTGTTTGGCCATTTAAAAACAATAGGTGTCGTTCAAAACTGGCACGTCAGTCCCTTTCAGTGCATTTTTGCCTTTAGATTTTAGATTAAGTCGCTCTGGTTTCCATTTGGACCTGGCCTTGCTGTTGACCCTGACTCAGCCCTGCCTTACAGTAATAGTACCAAACACTAATGAACACAGGGATAACTAATTAAATACTGGCTAAATTGCTGACTTCATTGCACATCACTAATGCTGGAAAATCTCTGTTGTTTTTTTTAAACTCTCTCCCAGTGAATAGAAGAGTGTATCTTTTCTACAGGTGTAATCCATGTAATGGAGCTTAAAATAGCCCGCTATAAAGAGACTGCTCCATTTTCTGTCATTTAGAAAGATTTCCTTACATTTCATGTGCTCTGTATGAAACATTAATGTTGAGGGAGCCAACCAGTACAAGCTGGGAACATATGGCAATGCCACTTCAAGCAACATTTATTTCAAAGGCTATGTTTTAGCAGCCTGGTGATCTGTACTAACTATTCCATCCATGTGTTGATTACATGGAGAAGCTGCCAGCTGTATCTGGTAAAGGTTTAATTAAACACCGTTGCATATTGGATTGAGGTGTGTACTGAAGCGAGAAAGTAAATGGAGAGTAAATGTGAGTCTGCGTTGTGACTAAAAAATGCATGGGAGTGAGTGTACAGAATGTGTCTTCCTATACTGACACTCAAGTATTTAGTCTTATGCAATAAACGACAGCCACAGTACGTCAAGATTCCTACAGGTGCGTTAAAATAACATGAGCTAAATCTAATATTTTTCCTGTGTGGTCTTTCATGTGATGACTCTTATGCTATTTTCATACTCGACACACTCAGTATGCAGAGGAGAGAATCTGAAATTTCATTGATTTTCACAAGTGCTCAACCTGACATTAATATCTTCTTGAAATAAATCCGGCATCATTGTTTCTGCACGTTGGTAAAAGGGCAGAGAAATGAGAGTGCACACAAAGGTGCATGGAGAAGTTATATAAAGTGCACAAAAATAATACAATTTTCATCAGCACTAACTGCCACGAGGAAGCAGCCCCCTCATGTCCTCAACTGTCAACAGCAGCTGCAGAATTATTTCACTCAGTTAAGATAGCTTCATGAGATAGTGAGATGGAATATCCAGAATGAATGGAAGCTCGAAGAGGCGTCAATATGAAAGAAAACTGCTGCAGATTTATGTAGGAAAAAAATACTTACACTACAAGTAGGATTTAACATCAATAAATTAATGGCAGTATGTAGGTTGAGACAATTGCGTGATAATAGCGAACACGCAGGTCTGTTGCTGAGTATATTACCAGCCTCTACTCTGTGTTTTATGCTTTCTTGCCACCAGGTCAGGCTTGTTTGGAAGTCTGCTGGATTGCTTTTATAGAGAAAAAGACAGAGAGATAGAGAATGATTTGAGGCACTGAGGAAATGATGCTGTTCTTTCACTGCAAACTGAGCTAAATTTATCAGTTTTTCAGTATGCCAGGAGGCGGATTGCGCAAAAGGCCAATGGAGAAACCACTTCCAACATTTAGCCTCTTCAGTAAAGACAAAGAGAAAGCTTCAGGCCAATCAAGGCAAAGAGGGAGAGAGCCATGTCAGTGAAAGGAAGCAACAGGGTTTGTAAAAAATGGTGATTTCATATGGAGGAAAACCTATTTTTTTCTAATATTGATATTTTTTAAAAATGTAATACAGATTTCTGCACAGTTTTCTCTATTGTTTCTAATTGTTACTAGTGCCTGCTTTTTCATTTATGTGTTATTAATATTACATAAATCTGTAGTTTATGCATACACATATGCATTCATGCATATGTATTTATACATACATAGGTGCACATACATACACACATACAAAATCTTTCACTGTTATATAAATGCTAGTCTGTACATGTGGGTTTGTCACAACTTTTTAAACTGAGGAACTGACTCAGCTGATTCCATATTAAGGGGGAGTCTATTCCATGACTTTAGGCCAGTTTCCACCGCAAAAACTAATTTTATGGGGCTGGGGCCGTTGGAAACACCCCTGAAGGACAGAGTTACGGAACTTTTACAGGGGCTAAACAAGTCCATGGCTCTGAGCAGGTACTCAGAACATCCCCGAGAAACTCCTGGCTGGGGCTTGGGGTTTACTTGGTGCTGATTGGATATACTCAAGGTGGGATGTGATGTCAACAGAAAGCGACAAAACAGCCAGCATTTTTAAAACTCAGCACTGCCATGTCAACGAAGAGACACGCCAGAAACACAGCAACCACCTCAGCTCCTTAATAACATGGTTATTATAGATTAGCTGGGCCAACCATTAGCTGTTACCCGTTAGCGGTGTCTGTAATAACTCATTAGCTCAATAAACGGTCCGTGAAAAAAATATTTTTTTCCAGCGGATATCTTAGTTACAACATGATTGAGCTAGCAAAGCAGTCTTGTGTTGCTATGTGTGGTATTTATTCAGTTTTGGGAAATCACGATGTCTAGAAAGCATCAGTGGCTGCAGCTGACGGGGACAGCTAACAGCAGCAGCAGCTAACTTCAGGACGTCATCTGTTAAAAGCCTCCCGTTGTCGGATACGACATGAAACTACTCCAGTTAGCTCAATCATGTTGTAACTAAGACATCCGCTGAAAAAAATATTTTTTTCACAGAATCTTTGTTCACGGACCGTTTATTGAGTTATTACAGACACTGCTGACGGCTAACAGCATCCCTACGCCTCTACGCCGCCCCGGTCAAAATGGTCGCACAACGATTACGTCACATAGAGAGCCCGGTAACTTTACAGGAACCTTCCTCCTACTCCGCTCTCTCAGTGGAGACACAGCGGTTGAGAGGGCCAAGTAAGAGGACGTTCCTGTAGTAGTTCCTGCCCCCCAAATAGTACCAGGAACTTCTTCAGTGGAAACGGGCCTTTTGGTGCTAAAATAGTAAAAGCATGATCGTCCTTTGTTTTAAGTCTGGATCCTGAGACTTTTTGGTTCTCTCATCTGAGGGATCTTGGAGTAGAATAGAGGGTTAGGAGTTCTGAAATATACAGTAAGATGGAGCCAGATCCTGCAGAGACTTGAAAGTAATCAGTAGAACCTTAAAGTGGATTCTGTACTGAACGGGGAGCCGGTGAAATTTAGCCAGGCCTGGAGTGACATGGTCCCAACGTTAAGTGTTTGTAAGATTAATAAGTCAATCAATTTTATGCGTTCAAGCCAATGAAAGCTGTGGCAGGAGGCATTATGTTTGTGTGTTTTCTTCTGTCCATCTGTTGCATTCTCATGAACGCAGTATCTCAGGAACACCTTGAGAGATTTTCCTCAGATTTGACACAAACCTCAAACACAAACTGGACTCAACAGTGCTGAATCAAGGGTGAAGGTCACTGTGACCTCACAAAACGTTTTTTTGGCCATAACTCATACCTTCATACGCTAATTATTACAGAATTTCACATAAATATCTAATAGGATAAAATGACGAACTGATGACATTTTATATCCAAAAGGTGAAAGGTCAACTTCACTGTGACATCATAATGTTCTGCAAAAACACTTCAGTATCATAACTCAGGAACAGAAGGGGAGACATTTGGTCAGATGCTGAATTGGTGACACTAATCTTGTGTGTCCACCTTGAAATTGTGCTGATTGTATAGATCTTCTGTGCTGTTGGGGAAGATGTGTGTGAGGCATCCATGCTTTCACAGACATGGATGTAAACTGTATGTGCAACTTGACTGGTTTGCAGAGGCATACAACCACAAGGCGGTAAATCTAGTTGTTATCTTTGTCACCATCTTGACTGTAAGCGAGCAGAGAGGGACAATTTCACCAGGTGCAGCTGCACAGCTGCTTGCCTGGTGGAGATCTGCACTTTACTGAGTGCACTTATCTAGTTTTCTGTGTATAACGAGCATCTCGGACACAAAATGTCCTTTGAGATTAATATAGTTCTGATGTGTCCTATTTTATCTTTGATGTTAGTCTTGTTCTTGTAGCAATTTTTTAAATGTATTACCACATACTCCTAGGGCGTTCAGTCCTACAGTGTTATTAATAAATCCCTAAATTGTGGGGTCAAAGAAACATAAAGATTAAACAGGAAGGTTTGAAGGCTGCTAGTTTGTGGGGAGGTGAATGAGTTGAGTCGCCCTTAAGCAAAGAAATAAGACTCGACTACTTGAGCAGAGCTGTCTGTGGTTATACTTTGAAGATGCTGGTGGCTACCAGTGTTTGTATTGAGCTATTGCTGATGTGAGTGAACAGTAAGTGTGCTCAGAAAACCAAAGTAGTTTGCACCTTGAGTTGTGTTTGTTGTGGAGCTGAAGCCCTTTGCGGCATAAATCTCTCCCGTATCTTCATCGCAAGGATCTAGCTAGCATGTAGATAATTTGATCATTATGCATGATTCCTGATAACGAAATGCATATGAGAGAAAAGGGAAGGTGCCTTTTTTTATAGATAGCAGTACACAATCGCACTATTTGCATTTTAATGAGTTGCCCACAGGGAGTCATCTGAAGCAGCCTGTGTACTGTATATGTGTGTTTTGTCCCTAATTGACTTTAGAAGTTAGAAGTTATGGATTTCTGCTAACCTTCAAACAACCGAAGATTTCCCAGCAGCAGCAGTAGAGGTGGTCTTCTACAGCCAGGCCTCTCCATGCACACAGTTCTTTCCCCAAGTAGATATGACTGTAGTGCTTATATACTGTATGTACTCTGGATACTTAGTGAGTGTAGACTGTGTTCCTCTAACTTTATTATCCAATTTGTATAAGTCTGTATCATTATATATGTATATATTTAAGTAAGTGAACATTTTGAATACACTGTAATTAAGGAAAGTAATTTTCATTCAGCTGATTAGCAAACAGTTTAGGTGCATTTAAATACAGCCCACAGTCTAAATATTAGCTTATTTCACAGAGTCATTAGAGGTAATGTAAACAGTTGGCTAATAAGGGCACAACAGGAGGGGCTGGTGTTTGTTCTTTGCCATTGTCATGTTATGTGTGACATACATTATGGTTGTTGGCTTTTTTGATAGGGAGAACTTAAACTTCAGCACCGGTGTCAGTATAGTGTAGTGTGTAATAATTTAACATCATACCTCCATGGTTGTATGAAACAATGGATGATTTCCCAAGCATGGTGGCTGGAAAAGTTCATCCTATTTCTGCTGTAATTTCCTACTGTGGGTGTCAGTAATGCATAAGAATCAGAGTGTTTCTCCAGCTGTACTTGACTGCCGGCGTGAATGACAAAAAATGACTATACTATGCGCAGGTGCTACAGGAAAACTGCTCATATGCACTAACATTGGTGGTTCACGCCACCTTGCCTCAGATACAATGTCTTCTCTGGGCTGCACGTGCCAAAATTTCTAATATTTAATTTTGAATGGTGCTCGACATCCAGTTGTCTCTCAGCTGAAGCCACTCACATCCCCTGGGTGAATCATCAGTCCGCTCATCGTTCACTCCATCATTAGCTGCCGTAAAACTCCATCCCATTGACTATGCTCCCGCAGAGGAAGTCCCTCGCCACAGAGGAATTTTAGGGATCTAAAGAGCAGCTCCAAAACTATCTTAGGAATTTTCTGGTGTGTCTCAGCCTGTTCAGCCTGTCAATGCTAAATTTTAGTTCACAATAACACAAATCTCTGACTGTTGCACTTTGACCTCACCTGATGTGTTGACATTGTCTCGTGAGATGGGACGAATTAATTAAATTCCCACATTTTACACATCTTTCATGCCTCAGCGCTGGCAATAGTCGAGGTTGGTCGCTTTATGTTCTATGGTTGCCCCTCCGTCTGTCCCATGCTTGTGAACACGTTATCTTGAGAATGCCTTTAGTGAATTTCTTCAAATTTGGGACACAATCTCTGGTCTCGTGGGTCAAAGTGCTGTGCTTCTTCTACTAATCCACTTCCCCTACCAAGCGCCCTAACCAGACCTTCTCAGTCCTCATACTACGTCCACTGTTCTGACTGTCTGATAATGATGCGTGGTAGAAAGCCCAATGTGTCTCATATGACAGACGAGATTACTTACTGGAACAAACAGGGACTCAGTTCTGGGTTGGGTAGTGAGTTGGATGCTGTGATTTAATTGCTGCAGTCGAGTTTAAAAAGCTAGTTAACTCCATCTTTTAAAGTTCTGTTATATTTCTTTTATCTTCCCATCCACATGACACTGCTCTCTAGAAGTGCCACAGAAGTCTAATGTCAGTCTGAAGTGTATGCGGTGCGTTTAGACTCAATCTTTTCCCGTACTAATTATTTCAGTTTCAAGTTTGCACATTACCTGATGAAACAGAGCAAAGATAGTTTAGAGAGCAGTCTGTAAAGAGTACATGCTGGTGTTTACTAATGATGTAGTGGAACTGCATGTTAAGAAGGCAGTGTGGGATGAAACGCTGTTTCACACCGTTGTCAGTTGTTTGGTTCATTTTTTCCCTCTTTTTGATTTTTTCAGGTATTCTGAATCATCTCTCTAAAATGCCGCGGGGTAGTTTCCATCCATTCCTCACCTTACATTTGCCTCAATCAATTTCCCGAAGCTTTGTGTTCTTTTAGGCATGCGTTTGAACTGAATGAATGGCAAGCCTGATTAAAATGCCTAATCAGGAGAGCATTTTTTTTTGGTGGGGTTGCAGTGGCTGCTAGCTTTGGCCATGAGGAAATGAGAAAGAAAGCGTAAAACCTGTGGATTTTCTGTGAAGGTCAGACGGCAATTTGTTGTGATGTGGAATAACAAATATGTCCTGGAATCTCTTCACATGGCTGACTACATATCGCAAAAGCCGAGGATTATATATTTACTGTTGGTGAACTTCTTGTTCTGAGACTATGTTCTAATGGAAGAAGGAGATATGTTCAATATTAGGAATGTAGTCCTGTTAGTGCAGTGTGCAGACTGAATAATAACTCGGTCCCACAGCATGGCAAATTCCTCGAAGTAATAAGGGTTCCAAATAGAGACGTGTCCATTCACTAAGGGCTGGGACTGGATAAATCTTTGGTAGAGTTGCTGTCAAGGACAGAGAGGACATGTAGAGTTTAGTCTCTGAGATGGTGCAGGACCTTTATGCAGTCTAGGGGATGTTATGGAAGAGATGAGAAATTTACAAGGCTTTAAAAGACATCAACAGACGCGGATGTATTCTCTGCCAGGAAACTACTTCCACAGACTGCCGGCCTACCGGGATGCAGGCCAGCATATACTTTTTGGCAGATAATGTCAGCTGTATGGGCATGTGATGTCTTTGTAATGTCATCTTTCTTGAAATACATCTTCAAGGTGTCTCCCATTTTCATTTTAAACTCCGTGTGGAGAGGCGCCTAGAAGGTTTCACTCATCTCCTTGAGCATTCCCCTCTTCAGTTCTGTTCAGAGCGCAGGCAGCTCTACATAAGCTCAAAGACGTCTCGATGACGTTCAGGTGGAGCCTCTCTCCATCTCCGGCAGATTATTGGCTACTTTAGACTGTATATTCACGCTTCTTTCTTGAGGGATATCTCTCCCTCTCCCTACCAATCTGACATACAGTAGGTGTACAGGGAATTCCTGTGCCGAGGGGAAATAAAGGCAGATTTGCATTTGAAAGAGCTAGATCTGCAAGGTAAGGGTATGTCAGATAGCTTGGAGCTGCTCTCAGGTGTATTGCTGTCATTTGTTGCAGGATAATTGACATCATTCAGAAGGCTGCTGCCAGCGCTGCGTCGGAGTAGTTCTGTTTGCCTCAGATTACCAAAGATGTTTTGAAAATCGATTGGAGGAGAGGCACAAGAAAGCTGGCTGCATGTTGCTGTGTGAATCAGATACGAGTGGTTTCTCTAGGCTGTAGGTTGAGCTGCAGGTCCAATAACAATCTGCGGGGGTTCTTCTTGCTCTGTCTGCTTTTCATCCTGTCTGCAACATGACCCGTCTGAGACATTGATCATCTAACAGAGTTTGGTTTCTCTGAGATTCACCACTTGAAAGAGTGCTATAGAGTGTGAAGTGACTTTAAAGGTCTAACAGCCCTAACTCAGCCCTAATGCTCACATCGTGGAGCTTCATCACAGCTTTTCTTCATATAGAATAAATGTATTGTGTTATTAACGTGCACTTATAGACGGCATGGACTGTTAACAGTGTGTTAACAGTATTCAGGAACAGAATCCTGAGGACACCTTTCAGATAGTAAAATCATTGAGAATGCAGCTACAGTTCACTTTTCATCAGGTCCAAATATCCTCCTGATGTCTTCAGTTCAAGAGATATTTTACTTTATGAAAGGCCTACATTTGCCCAAATTACAGGGTAGTTAACTTTTGGCGCTGGACGTCCTTGAGGTTGACTGACATCCGTACTGTTGAGGATTCCAAACTTTTCATATGTACTCTTTGCCACAGTTGTGTTAATGATTCTTGGATTTCTGTGTCAAATTTTTACAAGAATGTATCATTTTTTAGTTAAAAAAATTATTTAGACGGGTTGCGGCTTCCTTTGTGGTATCCTGTGTAGGATTTTTCCTTAAAATAACATTGTACATTTTTCTTTATTTTCTGTGCTCCAGACAGTTACATGCTTGTACCCCCACAGCACTCAGGTGAGGTCGGGGCTTCATAAAAAAGAAGCATTAAGAAGCAGCATCCAAGAGACACAGTGCTGAAAAAGACAAATATAGCGAGGTGAAACACCAAGTGAGAGTAAATCTGGGGTTGGCTTTTACTTTCATTTTCACTGGTGATTGTGTTTACAGACAGTAGCAGTCAATTGTGCATAGTATACCTTTAAAAATTAGCATTGTTTTCCTGTTCTGCGCCATACAGCAAGCTAGCACGTTTTGGATCCCAGCTAATCAGGTTGCATGTTAAATGCAATGTGTAGGCTACCATATTTATGTCATTTAAGGCTGCAGCCAGTGATCATTTTCCTTATTTATTGATGTATCAGTTATGTTTTGGGATCAGTTCATTATTATTTTCTCTGTAACATATAAGAACAAATAAGAATATAATCAGAAATGTCAACTGTTGGTTCTCAGTGCCCAAAGTTTCATCCTGCAAATGCTTATTTTGTCCAAACAACATGTTAACGCCTCATTCTGTATCTGTATTAGCCACTATAGATAGAGAGAATGCTGGAACCTGTACTAAAACTATAAAGTAACCGATGTAGCTACCATGACACCACAGATTGGTTTGTGCCTCTTGGACACTACGTGTATTTGGCATTGATAATTATTGTTATTATTTGAATGAATAACTGGTTATTAAAACTGTCCTCAACACATTTTTCTTTTGAGCTTAAAACTGAATATTTAATTCATCGTCTCATCTGTTTTGTAGGAATCATTCTGTACATCTCAGAGTTAATACACATGCATGTTTAATAATTAAGAAACTCGTTAAATCCACATATGGTACAATCATTTCAAAGCTTTATATGACAGAATGCTGAGGGCTGTGTGTGATTTGTTTATTTCTCGTGAAGGCATTATTTGTGAGTGTGTGTGTGTGTGTGTGTGTGTGTGTGTGTGTGTGTGTGTGTGTGTGTGTGTGTTTCCCCAGAGAAGGATGGCATTTCTTGTACACTGGCTTCTGTGTGGGTGAGGATCCCCAGAGAGAGCTAGTTTTACGCGGAGCTGTCCAATTTGAAATAGAAATTCCTCGGGGGAAAAGTTGAGAACATCAGGAGCGGTGACACCACCCCCTGCTCAAAAAGATCTTTGAATTTAATCTCCTATTGTCGGCACCTTGAAGGGAAGCTCAGTTGCCCACTTTCACTATATTGTAATCACTGCTGCTCACAAGCGGCAGCCTTCCTATCTCACGCTCCGATGACTGGTAGTAACCCATACTGTTGCTCCATCACTTAGTCGGTGCAGTACACTGAAAGCAAACTGTCGTCCGTTGCACCCTGAACTTTGAATATCTACCATGAACCCTGGCTGAAATATTATTATAATCACTGTGTATGCATAGTGATTTGAACTCTGAAAATGTCAGCAACTAGGTTGCAGCACGGCCCCAATTTTCTTCCCCTCTGCATCTGTTGGCAGGTCTGAGCTCTACTCGCCTTATCAAATAAATTGGACAGTGGCTATTTCCCCGATTGCCTCTTCAGAAAGGTTCTGGCTCACCCGAGGGTCTTCTGCTCATGGCTTTGGCTGATGGGAAAACTACTTAGAATAATTGTCCTCCAAAAGGACGCCTTCCCAGCCAATGCTGTCGCCTCCATGCTGCTGTATGTGCACCCCGTGTGTGTGTGTGTGTGTGTGTGTGCGTGTGTGTGACTGAGAGAGACACACACAGGGCATACTGCCTCTCAGGTTATGTGTCAGGATTTGTGTTCAACGTGTTCACTTCTGGCACTGCCTTGTTATTGGAGCACTGAAAGGCCAGGTCAGATTTATTTCTTGTGCAGCAAGTGAAACATTTTTTTTTTGGCTTGACAGCAGTAACAAAATGTAATTATCTTCACTTTGATCTATACATTAGGAGGTGTAAATGTAGGGAATGTGGAGAGGTTCATGCAATATGTATGAATGATGCCTTTTGACTACAGTGCACTGATGTTATCTGCAGTAAGTTGGTGTCTGGTGATCAGTTCATTAGCCCTCAGAGTGTTTGTTTATGGCTTTATATTTTAAACAGAACGGCTCCAGTGATGCAAGTAAATCTGAAAATCTGCTTTGATGTTATCTACTGCCCCACTGTGCAGAGTACTGCAGTTAAAGGGCACTCCACCACATTATTCATCATGCGGAGTGCTTCTCAGACTGTGAAAACAGTTGTATAATGTCTCCTGTGGCTCTGGAGCGAGTTTCTGAAATTCTAACAAAAATAACCCCTGTGATGTCATCAGGGTCATATCCGCTAGGGCTTGAGACTTGCTGACTAAGTCAGTCTGTCTGTGCATCACTTCAGTCTAGTGAGTCTAGAAAATGTTGCACTGTATGTGTCTGCAGACCAGTTATGTTTGTACACTTCATGCATGTCTTACCAAGGTTTCTACAGTGACGTCGTTGTGATGACATGTTCATGAACTAACTTTCTCAATGGGAGGATTGTGGATGGATTCATTTCTTAGCGGGACATAAACGGTATTTCTAGCCGTGGTTGTACCACCAAAAGTGGATATTTTACAACATCAATCTGCAACATAAACATGTACAAATCTTACATATCCATGGTTGGCAGAAATGTACAATACCAGTTTTTATTGTGGTGATTAGGTTGCTGAAATATCTCAACCATTGGCTCCATGGCTGAGACATTTTGCACAGACATTCATGGTCCCTAGAGAATGAATTCCAGTGAACTTACATTGTAAAATATCTACATCATCTGCTCGATGAATTGGCACAACATTTTGAGCACAGTCATGGTTCACATGGTGATCCTCCGGCTTTCCTCTGTTAGCATTCTGGAGAACTAACATGCTGAACGTGTGGTGCATCTCAAGTATCTTAAATTGCAGCCACGTTTCCGTCACCTGCATCTTTTGCTTACGTCTTAGTCCCTCTTACCATGGATGCATGGAGAGACGCAAGGAAACCATGTGAGGAGAGAGGAAACAAACAAACAAACAAGGAAATATGTTATTGGGAGATGAGATGTTGTTTCCTCTGAAGCTTAACGTGAGGCGACGTCCGTTTCTGATGATGATGGCAGCTGATCACAGCTGGATCAGCTGTCACACGGCTTAAACAGCTGTGTGTGTTTCCCCCTCTTCCACTGTGCTAATGCTAATAAAGGCACACAGCTTTCAGTGGCAGAGCAGCAGTATTTTCTCTCTGTTCGCCAAACACCTGCACATGAATAACAACCTGCTCTCTGTATTTTTAACGTACTGTGTTCCACTCAGAGACACATAATGTGTTTAGATTATTTATTCATTATTTGCAACTGTATTTATTGATATTCGGATTGTGAATTCATTATTCAATTACCCAAATATGATAATGGTGTCTTTTGAACACTGGAAATTATTTATCAGGCTAAATGTTTTAGGGAAAATTGAAACTCTGTAACTCATCAAACCTGACGCCCAGGAACGATCAGCCTCACGTGTGACTGAATGGAAATGAGGATAAATGATGTATAAAGTGTTTTGTTGCTAGACACACTCTCTCTGACTTTAATTGTCTCTATAATAAAAGTTAATGTAGGAAATATCGAATCATGAAAAGAAACATTGGTCTAATGAACGAAGAAAGTTGAGTGGGATCCTTTTTTGTTCAGACCTATAATTTACAGAGCTGATTTTTAACTAGATGATGAATCAGAAAACAAATCAAATGATGCACTGGTATGAAACTCAGGTATGCTGAGTTATATCAGATCCGTCCTGTCAGCCAAGCAATGTAATACCGGGGTGTGTCAGCTGATAAAAGACTGCGGTGAAGGCTGCTCTCGTGTATCCTCGCTCATCGCACCTCAGAGATTCCTCCTTGATCCTCACTTGTCCAAGGAGAAATAAGAGCTTTGGGACGGTCTTCAAAATGGCGCACCACAATGACTTCAGATTCAAGCGTGGATTTAGGGGCAGGAAGTGGCAAATAAGAGACTTGGGACATACCCATGTTAAACACACCGGCTCAACATCAGTACGTTAGCATTGTTACACTGTGCTGCTAGCCAGTGTTTGGCAATAATTAAACAAGTCATTACAGTGTTAGTTCTGTTATCAGATTACTACTGACTTGAATTACAACATCACATCAGCAGACTCATCTCAGTAATCTGCCCACGTACGTCATAAAGCAGCAAGCTAGTTGGAAACGCTTACCTTAGCAGCTGGAAATAATCCCATTACTTTGATTTTGTTGGAAAGAAAGATGACAAGAACACTGTTGCTGAAGGTAGTTGTACTAAAACTCTTTCCACTGCGAAAACACATACTCAAACCTCTGGCCTGAAACACCTCGGTTACTACGACCAACAATGCAACAACATAAAGCTCCAGGATATACACCCCACCAAAGGTGAACCTTCCTCGGATGCGGAGGTCAGCTGTAGCCCTGCACCGGGTAAACAACCAAAACTGGATCGTGGGCAGCTGCAGCTACAAAGAACCAATGAAGCTTGTGGCTGGACATGTTGTGGATGAAATGTTGCTCCATGAGTGACGCTCAGTCTTTTGGGTAGAGCTGTGGGAAAATACTGGTCACAGGCAACAGAAAACCCACAGGTAAAAAAGAAGCTCTCTGACCTTAGCTACATTTAACAGCAATTAGCCTGACATTCACACAGAGGCACACATCTGAATTTTGTGGAGATTCGCAACTACCAATTTTATGGGGTGTAACAGAAAAGAAATGTAACGAGTAGTGTAAGAAAACATTGTTGGCAGTGAGTAATGAGTAAAGTGATATTATTACTTTTGAAAGCCCAACACTGCTGCTAGTGTGGCTGACACTTTGTCTTGTTAACAGAAAGCAAACTGCAGGTTGAACTTGATTGATAGTTTTCAGTATTTTATGACATTTGATGGACCAAACCATTAATCGGTTTGTCAATAAATAATCCGCACTTTAATCAATAAAGAAAACAATAGTTAATTGCAGCCCTAACGTACTGTAGTTTATCCACAAACAGGAGCAAATATCAAAGGTGTTTACAGTGCATTTAAAATCAATAGATGCTGGCCAGTCAGCTTAATTAAATGTGCAATTCTAAGCCCTTTCTCCTGTGTGTGGTCTGACTGCATTCTCACTTCAGACACATCCCTCCAGGGCTAAATTAAACATGGTTTAAGTCTAATGTGTTTTCTTCCAGTCAGTCTGAGCACTATAGACAGCATGTCTGCCAAGGTCACATCTAGTCACAACATGAACATCAGTGTTTTCACACAGAGCTAGAAGCACTGGGACGGCCAGTGGCAGCTAGATTTAGTGGCTGCATAGTAGCAGTACAGTAATGCTTTGATATCAGGTCACATACAGCAGGTCATGCAACTCCATCTGCTCTGCTCCATCATATGGCAGCCCATATGTTCACAATGCATCAAGGTAAATGTTGGTTAGGTGAAGCAAAAAGCCTGAATCATGCAGGTTGTGATCAAACAAAACATATCTCTGGCAGAACAGGATGTTTTCTCTAGGTTTTTGTCTTATTTTGAATTAAAAATATATTTATTTCTAGTTGAAACGTTGGCGTTGTACTTTTCTGCAAACCAGGGATATGTTAGATTTGCATGTTATTTCGTAGCGGATACATTGAAACTTTACACTTCAGTGACACAATGTTTAACATGTGGTTAGGTTTAGGGCACAAAAACTACTTGGTTATGGTTCGGAAACGGTCATATTTGGCTTCAAATATCGAGGTTGAGGAAGGCGCAATGTGGGCAGGAAAAGCAGCATTGTCACAGTAAAGGCCCCTGACACACCAGGCCAATGGCTGGCTGTCAGCTGTAGCCTAGTGAGTCCTACGCCGTTATGAGCATTTATACTTGTGCGGATGGTGTGTCTGTGTCACTCTGCAGTTACACCTCCTAAACACTAGTCAGCGGCAGAGGTTTCTGTGAAGTGCTGTAAAATTTAGTTGATTCAAAACACACATTAAACACACATTAAACATGGCTTAATAGAGACTATTTCAAATACAAGTGCACAAATCAGCTTCACTATAATTGTCAACATTCACAGACACAGGTATGGCGTCAATTCGACACAGAGGTATAACTCTGGCATTAGTCGGGTTAGGGTTGCACTGTGTCCCACACCAATGACCCCATCAGCTTTTTTTTTTTGGCCAGTTTAGTGCCTCTTCAGCAGCAACAGTTAATGATGGTTTGTGTTATTATTCACTGGCACACCGTAAATATGCTCTGTTCTTTCAACATTGGATTGTGTCGTTAATGTGCTAACTGGCTAACTAGCATCAGGACGGTCTTCAAGGTTCCCTTTTTGAATTAGGGTTACAGATGACCACCGTCTGCTGGTGTTGGAGTTACTTCCTTTCACACAGGCGTGCAGAACGTAGGCTACATGCTGGCTAGCCATCAGCTGTAGTCTTTGCAGTGTGTTCATGTGCAGCTTTCTGGCAGACAAGTGTTGGGATTCACAGCACCACAGATGATTTATCATTTGGTAAAATCATCACTGGACATTTAAAGGCTTTTTCCTCTGTTTAACTTTTTGTATGTGATTTGATGCTGTTTACTGAGTTATTGTTGTGATTTGTTTGCAATCAGGTCATTGATTTGTTGGCTTCACCAAAGCTAAGTGTTTAGTTTGCTAATACTGTTCACAAACAGATTCTTGCACACAAGTAAACAATCTCTGTACTAATCCAGACTGTTGGCAACACAAATAACATTCACATAGACACCCCCCCCCCCCCCCCTACACACACACACACACACACACACACACACACACACACACACACACACACACACATTATTTAACATGATTATTAATTTTTAATTATTAATAATAATTATTAATGATTTCCGATAGCCAATAAATCCCTACATGTTTGGTGCCCCTTGGTGAGACCTAATGTGTTGACCCCAACATATTTGGTGCCTCCATGTGAAGCCCGAATTTATGTTCCCAACACAAGGCAACGTCAGGTGACGCAGCAGGGAGCCTTTGTTGCAGCGAGTTTGCTGAAGTCAGTTTGCTGTGTCTAGGCCTTAAAAAACACTCACTTTCTGTACCTAAAAAGCTGCTGGAAACACTGTGGAGGGGGGATTATAAGCAGCAATGGGTTGCTATATAACAGCGATGTTTGATGCCAAAAAAGCCACTGGAAACACAGCAATGACTCATTAATCACAACCGGTCTTGTCTGTTGGTCTCAAACAATAGTCTGCGGTGGTCTGCAGCTTGGCAGACCTTCCCCTCTTCCTTCAGAAGACAAAGTTGGGTCATATACTACTTTCTTTAGAAACATTAATATGATGCACATGAAATGTACAAATGTGACATATCTGTAGTTTGCAGAATCATACAAACCAAAATTTTCTTGAGGTGACTGGGCTGGGTGAAATGTCTTGCCATTGTGTCCTATCTTTGTTTCTCATTTGCATTTGTTTATTACAAAAATGTGTGTAAAAACACACACTTTCTCCCAAATCAGAGGTTGAAAACCAGCGGTGGCGATCACTGCGAATGATTGCCCACACAGCCTATGGTCCATATGCACAGATTGCACACAGCAGCTTGGAATTCCCTCAGGGAGACTTTGTAAACCCCTCAACCCTTTTAAGCTAAAACCCACCACAAGACCCTTTTCATCCGCTGCAGAGACAAACAGCCTCTGTTTTAAGGCCTGTAATTGAGTTTTGCAGGGAGAAGCCAGATTCCAGCCAAAGCAAGTAGGAACACAACTGACATTTAAACTTCTAAGATATCCAAACTTAAGAAGAAAACATTGAGCCTCTTAAAACCCTCTCCTGTACACTGTAATTATATTGTCTAGATCTTTTCCATAGCAACAGACATCACTGGAGTCAGTACAGAGAGATTGTTCGCATGGCTGCAAGTATTTGTTTATCCTACAAAAACCATTCTGCATTTCCTTTTCATTTTAAGAAACACTGCCTTTGCCTGTCTGCGTTGCTATCACTACATATATAAGAAACAGTGTCTAAATGTAGCCTTATTAGATCAGTAGTTACAAGGATCTATCCATTCAGCTCCGGAGAAGCCTCTCATCAAAACAACTAAATGATTTTCCTGCCTTCCACTCCTTTTTTCTTCTCCAGTGAATTGTCAGATTAGGCCAGATCCTGACTACTGGGCCATACTGCGGCGCACATTGCTGGCTTTTTTATTTCAGTCAGAAATGGCTGAATTACTGAGTCTGCTGCTGATAATGTCCCCGTTGGCCGAGCCCTCTCGCATGGCCTGGCTTCTCTGTTTACTGTCAGATGGGCGTTCTTTCGTCTAACTCTCATAATGAGCATTTGCATCAGTCTGCCAAGTGAACATCTGTGGTGATAGCTGCTCCGGTCTTCATGACTGACAATGTTGTGCAGCCCCCATATTGACATTGACACCTCTCTTGTCTCAGGGCCATAATGATGAGCACATTGCTTTTTTTTCTTTTTTGTGCTGAGGACAAGCATTACTGAGCTGTGTGCTCATGTTGAAGCTAGTGAGGCAGTTATGAGATCTTAGGGACCCATGAGGTGCAAGGGTTGTCATCATGCATACACAATAGAGATGGAGTTGTGGAGCTCTACAGTAAAACAAAACTTTTTGTTGTGTTAGGCATCAACTTTTTTATGTGCTAAGCGCTCATTACAGCAGTATCTCTGCACTGCGTTTCCCAGACACTGTCAACTGTCAAACTTGTCAAGATGTCACAACACTGTGGCAATTACTGTGACATCTTTATTTTTGCATTTCCGAGTGATCATCTTTGGATTCCATACAGGACTTCGGTCTTCTGTTCAGCCGTGGTGACTACTTTCATTCTAACTACATTGTTTTTGTCTCTTTATCCCAAATAAACTGTAAAAAGAGAGTGATCCAGCAGAGTGCTGCAAGGGTCTGCCACCCCTGGATTTTTTACATGGCCCCACACAGCCACACACATACACACACACACACACACACACACACACACACACACACACACACACACGCACACGCACACACACCACAGAAATGTTTCCCTCTACTGTTTGAGTGATAGACCAGGAGACGCAAAACTGAAAGAAGTTCCCCCTTTTGTCAGTCTTTTCATGCTCTCTGATTGGCCGATCGGGCAGCACAAAACTTGTCAGCAATCTCTGGCTCCTCTTCAGAGCTTGAAACAAGGAGAAGAGTGTCGAATAATTATGTTGGCCAAGCACCAAACAATCTTTCAAACAATTTCACTGTCACAGACAAATATCCAATGCTGGAATAAAATCAGGAGAGTTTTGCTAACTGTGGCTCGCTACCATGATCTTGATTGTTTGGTGTAAGGTGGTCTTTATCTCGTCCTGAAATTCTGATAAAATCATTTGAGTATTATCATTAGTTATAATTCTTGGCTTATGCAAATGTTGATGCTCAGTCACTGAACTTCTATGACGTGAACATTGTCAGCAATCAATATTGTCAGTACCAAACAGGAAGCAGCAAAGCGTGTAGACCAGTGGTTCCCAACTGGTCCAGTCACAGGAAATTGCGCTCATTGGTTCCTCTTGGCACTGTTGCAGGATTTTTGTACACAATCTTCATATGCTAATGTCACAGTGTGTCTTAGCTGGCCTTTGTAATCCTGTATAGTTGCTTTTTTTTGTGTTTTTTTTTAATTGCTTGTTTTAGAGCTGTACATTTTTGTTCTGTGTTATTTTATTATTTTGTTAAATGCTGTCTGTCTGTAAGTTATGTTGCTGTCCTGTCTTGGCCAGGACACTCTTGAAAAGAGATTTTTAATCTCTTTAATCTTTAATCTTTTCTGGTTAAGTAACAAAAAAATGAATAGTCAGCTAAGATGTGTACCACAGGTACAGTATATCTGTAATCTTAATAATTCTATAGTTCAACTAAAGTCATCAGTGAAAATAAGAACTTCCTAATCGTCATTATACATTTGATGTTTATTGTGTGTTCCATTTGCACTAAGAAGTCAGAATTTTTTTAGTTCCCAGTCGGAAATTTAATCTGGAACAACGTCTGATATCAGATTTCTGACTCAAAAAGTCTCAGGAACTTCATCAACTCTGACCACAAAAACCAAGATGGCTGCTCCGTGCATCAACACTTGTGAAACCTGGAGTTGTATGCAGTTTATTAGCACATATGTCTTATTGGTGTCTCATTGAAACAGTCGTACATACAACTCCATCCTACATCTTTCAGTGGACGTGCAAAAAAATGGATGTGGATGTGCAAAATATGGGAAATGCATTCTTATTAACTGGTATTGCTAACAGGGGCTAACCTGGGTTGAACTGGTATTGCTACCGGCATCTTGGCTCTATTTAAAACCTTGTTTGCTATTTCACTATGGAAAGCTCCTTCAGGCGTGACCGAAGTTATCAAAAAACTGGGGTTACCCTGGTAACCTAAAGCTTGTTGTAGTGGAACACAATCAACGTAGGTTTGACATCATTCCAAGATCCAACCTCTGATTTCCGAGGAACGCAGCACTACTTTATTGTCAGTTTGATCTTTCCCTGTTTTATTGATGGTAGAGAAATTATTTAATCTTTGTTTTGAATGTAACACTGATTGACAGCATCAGAAAGGTTCTAAAAACCAGCAGCAAACCTTTTCTGCTTTAAAATGGCCCCTGTAAACATGACATGCTGAAGCCTGAACACGGTGCACAGCAGAGTATGTGACTGGATCTCATGTCAATGGACACATAAAAGCACCATATCTACAACTGGCCAAGGACAAATAAAAATGTGCACTTATTGTGAATTATACATATCTTCATGGAGTGGACTTTGTTGTGTCTGCAGTAGCACAAGTGGCAAGGTTGTCTGTAAAGTGCCCCCTCAGATGAACTAATGGAGCTTCTGCCTACAGATGAGTGTTTGTGTGTGTGTGTGTGTGTGTGTGTGTGTGTGTGTGTGAGTGTGTGTGAGTGTGTGTGAGTGTGTGTGTGTGTGGTGGGGGGGGGGCAGGCTTTGCTGGCCAAATTTAGCTGTTGGGGCGAGGGCCTGTTTCTGCTGTAATGCAAAAGGGAGTGCAGCTAATGCCTTTGAGACATTCAAGTGCTGACATTTTAGTTGTTTATTTACTTTTCTGCCTTCATCTGTGCATCGCTAAAGGGACAACCGTGAATCTCGACTCCATCCATCAGGGTTCTGCTCACCAATGGTGGCACTACAAGTGTTCTGTGGGCTGTTGTCACCGCCATCCGCGATCAAATGTTTGTTTACGGCATCCCACTCGGCAGCATAACATGCCACTTGTGAATGCCAAATACGGGAGTCCAATCTGTCTGGGGCTGGCAGACAGAGAGGAAGGTCTTGGTCGTTTCATTTGATAATTTCACAAGGGAATTGTAGTCAGGCCTTGATGAAAAGCACAAACCAGAGCTGGGAGTTGTATTTGGTGAAGTTCAGAAAGGAGAATAAATTTGAGGGAGTGGTCCGGCAAGTTCTCATCAAAATCACTTTTGTTGGTGTTGCTGGCAGAGCCCTGGATGTAGTTTGACCTTTCATGGTGAGTGGAGGGGAGGGTTGTAATCAGTAAGAGGTATTCACCCCAAAGGGAAGGACATCTTTAATGATTCTGGCATTAGTTCTCTTGTTTAAGCATTGTAGAAAATGCTCTAAATTAATTGGCAGCAATGCAAAAACACTGTCTTTATCCTTAAGAATGTGGCATTTTACAGCTTGAAGTTATGTCTGTGTGCCATCAGTGCTGTTAATTAACTTTAACTCCGATCCTTTCAGGTTATTCAAAGGATAATTCTGGGTATTATTTAGTAGTGTTGGCTTTAATATTAACGTACTCACCAAAATGAAGGTTGGGATGTGAGAATATGGTGACATTGCCGTAATGAAGTCCGACCTGGCAAGAAACTTGAGTTAAAACTAAAAGTATGCGGTGTCCACACCTTGCAGGCTCACAAAAGGGCATGTCTGTGTCAACCAGTCACATCTGTTAAAAGAATGCATCACACCTAGCAATGGGGTTGACCACACACTTATGGTAAAAGTTTCTATCCCTTCCTTGCTCAGAGTTGCTCTGGTTGCATTCACACTAGCCCTTTTTGGTCCACTTTAAACAAACCCTGGTCCACTTCCACAGATAGTTAGGTTCGTTTGCAGTGGTGTGAACGTTCATACGAACTCTGGCGCGAACCAACAGGGGAACCCTGGTCCACTTGAAAACTGAGGTCTCAGTTCACTTGCCATTGAACCCTGGTGCGGTTCACTTACAGTGCATTTTGGGCAGAAAAAAACAAAGCCAAGAGTGCAAACCAAGAGAAGAAGGTAGAAAAAGAAAAAAGTCGGAAAACGTCTTGCAGGCAGACGTGGAGTAGTGAGGAGGTGCAGGCAGATTTGGTGTCGCTCCATTGTTTTTGTGGTGACCAGGCTGGCTGAAGGGGATGGTTTCCCGTTTTGGGTCGAGGCCAATCGAGCTACTGTACAAACATGACAGTGCAACATGGAGGAGGCCCCTTCTCCCTATGCAGATATTAACAGCTTATTCTGAGGTAACAAAAACACGAGTCTTATTTTCAGGTGATCATACACAAAAAAAAAACATATTTATTATATTCCGTTTCTGCCATAATGTCCCCCTAAATCCTTCACACTGGACCTTTAACCGAGCACCACAGCAACACATTGTGAAGAGCTCACCTCCAATTTCAGTTACGATTTGTGTTAAATATCAGCAACATAAGAAATGTAAAATAATCCTGTCCATTAGGCAAAATATGTCATCATCAGCCGTGACATTTCTTTGAAACTCTTTGCAATATTTTCCCAGTAATGCTTTTTAATTTGGTATGATGAAAGCATTACAGGCTGGGGTTAAAAAGCTCCTCTTTTATGTTTGATATTCAGAAAATGTTTCAACATTTGTTGAGTTATTTATTTACAAAGCTAATGGAAAAGTGAGAGAGTTGGACAAGTTGATCCAAAGTCTTTTGATAGTGCACGGCTGAGTATGGAGCTTGCTGTTTTTACTACACACCAACCCCTTGGCAGAAATTCCTTATTTTTCTGTGAGAAACTCTCAACGAGAGATAAAAAAAAAAAATCCCTTTCCCACTATTTTTCATATATGAGAAATGACAGTATCACACATCACCAATGATTTATTTTATTCATGTGTTTTTCTGTACACAGAAGGTGGGGGGGAGATAAGTGCGAACTAAGGCCTAGTTTAGAAGATGCTGAAGCTGTTCATCAAGACTTGGTCCTCAGAGTAAGAAGGCCTGTGCTTATAAGGTGAGAGCAGTGGGAGCGTCTCTGTAGTTCAAAGGCGGAGAGAGAAAATGTTTGAAAACCAGCCGGTGGTTAATCCTGTGGAAAAAAAGTCCTCCCCCAGTGGATTTCTGTCACACATGTTTGGGCAGCCTTTGAATGTGATGAAGAAACGGAAAGATAATGCCCGTGTTCAGGCATGTAGCGTCACAATATAGTTAATTTTCTGCCTCTATGCTCCCTGAGGCCTTCTGAAGATATTCACTCTCAGCAAACCTTAACATCAGCTGTTAAATATTTCCTTTAAGAGCAAGAGGAGCCGTTTGATTTTAACCATCTCATTATGATTATACAGTATCTGCTGAGTTTGATGGGTTTATTGATCAACACCAGGGATTCAAAGACGACTCCATCAGATGCTCAGATATCTGGCTTTTAAAAACCTGGATTTGAAAATAATATGTTGCTGATATTCAATATTTATCATGGCATTAAAAGACCCAACCCAATTCCTCTCCAACCAATAGTCAACATTTAGGGCCTTAGTCAACGAGTCACCTGCATGTTTAGGATATGTATTTAAGTATCTAATTATATATTTTGATGGTTTGAGTTGAAGGTGTGAGAAAGAATAGTATCAGTAACATTGTTAACACTGTGCTACATTACAGAGAAATACAAAAGCGTACTAATGAACCTTCATTAATATAGGCCTATATTTTATCTACAAGTGCACGTCACACACTGAGCGAGCCGCCTGTTAATGACGCTGTGGGCTAATGGGCATGTAGCTACTTCCATGTTTCAGATGATACGTCATGTTTGTAGTCGACAAATGAGGATGAGTTTACATATCACCTTGGGTTCGTCCTTCACCTTCTCAAAATGATCCCACACTTTGGATTTCCTGCCCGACATGTTATTAACTAGCCTGTGGAATAACCGCAGGTACCAGCCCTGGAAATTAACCTGACTCCTGTCTGACTGCTGAGCGTCGACACTTCCTGTGTCTGTCCTTTCAAATTAAATTCCCACATGGTCCACTCATATAGGTTTTGATTTATTCTGACAAGGTGCAGCTCCTGATAGAGTTTCACAATTGATTTTGTTTTTTTGTCTGCGACTAAGCGACCAATGAAGTCTTGCCGACTAATGACCTTTCTGGTCGACTAACATTTGGTCAACCATTAGGGGGCAGCCATACAATTTGTACTTTACTTGTACTTTACATATGTGACAGGACATTTTACAGACGGCACTGTGTATATGAGGTTTGGTTTAGGCACATCTTGAGTCTTGACTAAGTGGCTCATGATTTCTAGACATTGCTGTGGAGTTTTTAAGATGTATTTATTTTTGTCTTTGGGCACCACAAGCTGAGTGCCATTCAGTTCCATGATATTGGAGAGAAGGCAGACATCTGTATGGTTGATATCTCCAACACTCTGCAACTCACACCAAAACAATCCAGATTGATAAACAGCACTACAGGAAAAAACAAATATGTGATATGTATTGATTTTACGGTGAACTGCCCCTTTAAAAGTCAGAGTCAGTGTCATGTTTTGAAACAGTTTACAAATTGTAGGCCTCCTTATTCCGTCCGAGCATAACCGTGGAGGACAGAGCTAACAAGGAGCAATAGCATCATAAAAACACCCAACTCTGAGTGTCTCCAGACAAAAAGAAAATGACAAAGCAGTTTTATAATTGCAGTCTTTGGCATAGTGGTATCTTACCTCAGCATTAGATGTTTTCGGTGGATCTCTGCTATAATTATCTGGCTTACTCATCTCCTCTGTTCGAATGTGACTTTATTGTTTGTATTAATTACAAAGCAGTGTAAGCTGGAACAAAACACTGCTGATGCTACTTTAAAACCAAGCACTTATGCTTGGCACTTAGTCTGGTTGTTTAGTAAGGTAATGTGGGGTGTTATTAACTAGGACTGTGCTGTTGTTAACTATGCCATACTTTGTAGGAGACAAATTTATCACCACACTGCTCATTTCCACCTACAAGAAATAAATCAGTTTGAGCGTGTGCAGCTGCAGTTTCAAATTTGTAATCTGCTCTGCGATATTTCCCCTGCTTCCCATATTCTAATTTTTGGAGCCTCCCATTAAAGAGTCTGTCCCTGGCAGGTTCACCCTCCCGTCTGGCTTTCCAGCTGTACGTCTCCGTGCCGCTGTCGAGAAAGCCTCAAAGCTGTTTACTTGTGACGAGAAACACCACAGATATCAAAGTGCTTTAGATGATTGATAAGATTGCTGCTTGTGATCCAAGGGTGAAGCCATGTTTGTCACTCGAGAGCTGCCTGGTATTTTGCAAAGAAACCATTACGGTGCCAGGGAAATTTGTAAGTGGTTAGTGACGTTTTTAGGGAGAACGAGTAAGATGAAAGGCCCCGCAGCAGGCCATGTTAGGAAATGGGGAGATCAGCATTTGCCATCACACTTTTTACTTTCATGCGAGTCTCTCGAAAACTCTATCCTTAATGGATCCCCGTTCAGTGTGTAATGGACACCTGAACTGTCAGGTAGGAATGGAGTGACCTTATTCTGCTTAAGTGGGGGAGAAAAAAAGAAATGGCAATTTTGAAAGAATTTAAAAACATAATTTTACTGTAAATTTACATTGAAATGCAGCAACTTAATAGGAAAAACATCCCTATGAGTGCATCTTTTACCCATATAGCCTGTAATAAAAGGTTCTTTTGATAGTAAAGGTAGCTCTGCCCTAAACGTTGCCTCTCATTGACTCTCACTAAATATTCCTTCCTAAAAATGTGTTTCGGTTAAGTGCTCTTCTTCAAAGGGACACAAGGGGGTTGTTCAAGCCTTCAGCTCTCTCTGTGACATTTTTAAGGCATATGTCGTGCATCATCTGTCTGATCGCAGTATACACTTGTCTTAACTCTCCAGAAAAGCATCAGTTGTATCATGTTTGCTCCATAAATTGGCACATCCCAGCCACTGTACCCTGACTTCCACTCTAAGCTTGTCAGTTAGCCATTTTAATGAACATTCAGATTAATCCTATACAGTACGCGTGTGTCGTCTAGACTATTAAAATTTTATTTCACTGTCAAGATTTAAAGTGATTAAAGTCTAAAAATGCATTTGTTACAGTCAGTCTCATTATGTCCTCGGAAAAAAAATCCAGTTTTGTGACTGCTCTGCCTGTGGGGACGTTCTCTTCAAATGTGTTCAATAAATACTCTTTAAAAGGCCCATTAAGGAAAAATTAAAGACTTGGGAGCTATGATTTGACTTAATCCTGGTTTGCATATTTTATTTATTAACAGCAGCCAGTTAGATTAAATGACAGCGTGTGGCATGGCGGTTGACATGATTTCTGGCAGCAAATGTCATAAATGGGTCATGAGGCTACAGGCCTGTGTGCCCAGCGGAGAGCAATCCAAACTCTCGAGTACAAGCGCACCACGGAGACACAGCAAGCTGCAAAGACGAGACAAGGATGCGGTAATTAGAGCGCAGAGCATACAACATAATGAAGGGAGGAATTGTTGGGTACATGTGTATGTGTATTGTCTTTAACACCAGTTTTATGTCTCTGCACAGCAGTTAAAAATGTATTTATTGGACAGATGGATGTTTAAAACTCTCTCACAGCTCCAGCATGTGATGTTTTTTTTCCCAAATGCTGCACTGGCTGAAAAATAGGCACTGATAGCAGACTACAGAATCACAGTAATTTTGGTATTGATCACTGATTGATTGCAGTGTGTTGTGATCGCTGCACGCGGTGGGACTGCTTATTTTTACCACTTAATACAAGACTAAATTTGATAACCTGAGGGAGCTCAGAAACAGGCAGCTCAGAAATCTGGCCCGAAATGTGTTGACCAAAAGCTCTCCTGTTTAGCAGTCCGTCAGCCAACTCGGAGTCTAATAGGTGTTGCCATGGCAGAAGGCATCTGTGTGGAATGAGTAAGTAATAGCTCTGTTTTAGCTGAAGTGGCTCACACTGCCTCTTCACTTTCCCTGCGTCGCAGCAGCAGCCGCAGCTCGCAGAGATTCTGAGAATTTGGTAATGTATTATTGCTGGTTACTGCTGTGCAGCTTCTCTATTTGCAATGCTCTTTCATTAATCAGCATTAACACTGTTCAATGGGAGCCCGTTTCATGTGGTGCTCCCGTGGGTAATGCTTCATCCCCTCTCATTTGTGGCGCAAAAATGAAGCAGAGTCTGTGAAAAGGACCATCTGATTAAAAACATTGGTTCTGTGCAATATGCAGGCTCTCTAAAAAAGATTATGATGAATATGTAGTGGCTTTTATAAGCTGCTGGTGAGTGTAGGTAATGAATATAAATACAAGTATTACTCACCACGGCTGCATCCTCACCAGGAAATGCACTGGAAATGGTTATGCCCCACAATAATGTGTAATTATCCTCTTTTATGATCAGTATTTTTACAAGCTACAGTGATCAAGTAGCAACTGGGTCACCTCATTTAGTGAGAGTCTGAGGGTATTACGTTTCCCCTTTTCAACTCACATCAAAGGCAACATGCTTGATCAGGGTGATTTCTTAAACATTACATATTTCTGTTTCATCTCCCCTTGACGGCGCTGTAACAGATAATTACTGTATTTTCTCTAATGTGGGGATTTGATGAAAGAAGACAATAAGAGCTGCAATAACAGGAAACAATGTTTTAGAAGCTGCAACCTGTGAGAACTGCTCCTGCTGTTTATTTCAGACAGATTGGAAAAGTAAAATACATCTTTTTTGATCGGGGGGATTTGTACCAGACTCGGCACATTTAGGACAGCACACGCTTTCGGGAAGATCAGATTTAAAGGTTTAGTCTACGATATATAGTTGGTTTTAATATGGTGTTAAAACAGTCTTGTAAATATTGATAGTGTGCACGGCTTCATTTGGTGGCATTACTAATGTAACGTAAAGGCTCAACAAGTTGGATAAATGCTTTCATAATGTATCCCTCAGCTGAGTCAACAGGTACTAGAATGACCCTTTTTCCAAAGGAGATGATCAGTAGATTTGAGTAAAAATATGACAACGTTTGCATTTATTATTGATTTTTGAGTTGTAAGTTTGAGGTACAGATGCAGATCTATTTGTGCACTGTTTTATAATTACGATCTTGTGTGAAACAGCACGGTAAGGCCCCGACCACACAGAAAGCATTTTAGCAGCTGGAAGCGGCTTTTTGTAATTGTTTTTAATGAGAATGAAGCTTTTTGCTCGAGATTTGTACGTTGCTACGTGCCTTGATTTCTGCGCTCGAGATGCCATCCATTTTTGGCGGATCACACTGAACTCCTGAAAAAAAACCTTCAAAATGCCCTACGTCATCTCTTTTTCGTCATCTTTTTTCCCATTGACCAATCGGATGATTTGAGAGACGGGCCTTCTGCGGTAGTCACGACAACAAGTTTACAGCTGGTAAACAATGGAGGAGAAACTGGTGGTAGCGGTTGCTGGATACCCAGAGCTATACGGCCCGACGATAGACAGCAGGTTGTCAAACTTCCCCCGAGTCATCCTAAAATATGCCTGGAAACGGCCATCATGGAGACGAAGCTCCTGGACCAACTGGTGGTACCATGATCCACCCTCTTTCTTAGGGTCTCATGTACCCACACAGATCTCTGTTTCCTGACAGCCTCTCACCCTCAACCAGAGCTACAAACAGTACCCTCTGCCTCAACATCTGCATTGTGTTGTACAAGTTAAATAACTTGACATTTATGGGTGAATACTTACATGACTGTTTAAACACCATGTTTTATGTGGTTATGAATTATAACTCTCTCAGATCACGTTCACGAGTACGTTTTTGAATGTCAAACGACCTATTTTGTCGTTAGGTTTGGAAGACTTGAAACACTTCCGTGAGCTGTGTATACAGAAGGTTCAACTGAGGGAAGAAGCAACATTTAAACTTATTTCAAATTGTTTTACTCAGTGACTAATAGTTATAATTATCTTGCACAGTGTCCCTGAATCAGTTGTTAAATACTCTCAGCAGCAAACTGTGAACGGTGGCGATTACATTAAAACCCAGATTGTGTTTGAGCTGTGTGCCTGTTCAGGCTGAAAAGGGGAGACAGCTCCAGCTGAAAGTCAATTGCTTTCACAAATCATGGATGAGTGGTCGATGCACTGAGCGCAGGTTAGCGTAGCAAATGGAAACACCTCAGTGGGACTTCAGAATTTTTATCTGTCAAAGAAATAAATGGAACGATGTGGAAGATGTCGCAGGGACCTCAAACTTTCAACCAAATGTAAATGAGACACTTCAGAGAAAAATATGATTTGGGTAATGCTCTCAGCGAGTTTGTCCAGAGAAAGCTGTTGTTTGTCGGAGTGGTAATGCAGTGATCTTGTGGCGGGAAGAGAAAACTGTGTTTTCCGGTAAACAAGGAAAAATCATTAAGATCCCCAGAGTTTTGCCTGCAGGAAGGCAGAAATTGGCACTCTTATTTTCATAACAGGACAACCTCCTACACAAGACTGTTTCATGCTCTCCATATTGTTAAAATATGAGGTTTTATACAGAATTTAAAATGTTTTTTCTACTGTCTGTGACCACAATGTATGAGTAAAGTTATCTTAGCCTCCAGTGTGGTCATTAATGAATTGTCTCGACGGCACAAAGCAGACAAACAAAAACCAAATATGTTAATAATTCATCTCTGTCTTCTGTTTCATGAAAACGAGACCATCAGATCAATAATCTCCATTGGCTCCACATGTCTGTGGACGAGCCGCTTCTCTGCATTATGTGTCAGTGCAGGGGTCGGGCGTGGCTCTGTGGTCAAATAACCAGAATCAGAGTAATAACTGGGAACAGAGTGCTTTTGTTTTTCCTCTCTGCTATTTCGTATTCTGTCAGTGGACACCTTAATAGCACGTCTCGGTAAAGTCACAAAGGACAGCTGCCAGAACTCATTTGTTACCCAGCTGACAGAAAACTTCAAATTATTCGTCCCTGATTTGGACAGCCTCATTGTTTAAGGTGGAAACCAGCACTGTCATCAAGATACTCAGTCAGAACAAAGCAGACTGTTCCGAACATTTCTCAGAAATTATCTAAATTCTGTATCAGTTTCAGCAGTTATGAACCAGGAAAGTGAATTTCTCACCATAAAATCGTCCGCTCCTCAGGAACCCTGCTTACTATCACAACCACTATTAAACTCTTTTTTAATATTTAACCTGTGATGTTTAACATTGCCACATTTAGGTGTGAAAAATTAGAATTCAGAACCACACTTTTCTTTTAGAAATGGCAAAGCACATGCTGCAGTGGAGCAGCCAATCATGTGGTGACACCCAAGACTTCACATTTTGTACTCTGGGGGAGAGCGGGGCACAACCAAACTCATTTTAGTTTTGGCTAAATGTTTGTTTGTCTATCTATGTACTATATGTTGATACTGTTTATGGATCTGGTGGCATGGTGGTGCAGTGGTTAGCATTGTAGCTATGGTTATGGTTCCTGGTTCCAACCCCGGGTGGGGGAGCCCTTCTGTGTGGAGTTTGCATATTCTCCTCATGTCAGTGTAGGTTTCCTCCAGGTACTCCAGCTTCCTCCCACAGTGCAAAGACATGCAGGTTAACTGGTGACTCTAAATTGTCTGTAGGTGTGAATGTGAGTGTGAATGGTTGTCTGTCTCAATGTCTCAGCCCTGTGATAGTCTGGTGACCTGTCCAGGGTGAACCCTGCCTCTCGCCCAATGTCAGCAACAGGATAAGTGGTTACAGAAAATGAATGTTATGGATCTATCTATGATAGATATCCAAACATCTGTACATCCCTCGGGTATCCATACAGGTATCCTAGTCAATGGTTGGACCAGTAGATGCACATAGACAGGGTAACCTAGATCCACAACATAGTATTGAATGTATGAATATTGACAAGACTGTGAAATTGTGTCTAATAAGATAACTGGCAAATTAGAAATACAAAGTATATCTCATATAATTAAGAACATGAGTTCAAACTGAACAGAAGTTTGGAGTCCAATAATAGAGAAAAGGCGCTATAGGTGGTTCAGTTGTAACACTTAAAAAAACAGTGCTTCAAAATAAAAGCCAGTACGTTTTTTACAAACTTGACACATTTGTGAGTCACTGGCAGTCCATGCAGATTGGATCCATGACCCACCTTTGGACCGCGACCCACCAGTAGGGCACCACTGATTTAGGCAACAAGACAGACATTAAGATCATGATCAGCCAAAAAACACTGAACTCCACTGAAATATATTCAATCTCTGTGGAATTTCGCGGGTCACCCTTGGGCGGTATTGTAGTCGACTGGCCAGAAGCAAGAAAGGGTTGACCGTGTGTAGTTACTTAAAAAGTCAGTGTTACAGTTTACGCCGTGTTAGGTTGTGCCCCACTCTGCCCTTCTCTTTTTTCTAGTTCTTATGAAACTATTTATTTTACTATATTTAGCTTCAGTTTTCTCTTTTCTCAGCAGGCTGGTTTGAGAACATATGCTTGTTTATTTTTGAATGGGTGGAACAAATGTATGTGCAGATGCTGTGGATTTATGCATCTGCATGTTTGTTTTATGTGTGCACTGTTTACACAAATGCACGTTCAGTATGTGGACATACAAAATCTCTGTAGGCACTGTAAAGTTATGATGTATGTATGTGTAGATTACTGTCGTGTGTGTGTCTGTGTCTCTATTTAAGTTTGCAAGTGGGAGTGTACATGTTTGGAAGGTTACACACATGTATATTAGATTAATTCTTAATGTGTATTCCCTGGACATATAATTCAAGAGAGGGATATGAATAATTTTTACAGTATGTTTTCTTCAATATGCTCAAGTAAAGTGGTGTGTGTGTGTGTGTGTGTGTGTGTGTGTGTGTGTGTGTGTGTGTGTGTGTGCGTGCGTGCGTGCGTGCGCATTTATTTATGAGCAAAATAAATAATTAAAAAAATGGAAAAGTGCATCAGGCTGGTCTTGGCCACTCTAGATAATTCTTGTAATTCCAGCAGACGTGCAGCAGCATGTTTCAGAAGTATCCCAGAAACTAAAGAAAATACACGCGGGGCTATTTTCGACAGATCTGCAGCATGTTGCACAGAGCAGATCGATTTCTCCTGTGAACAGGCACTGTATGTAAAATGTGGATATGATGTAATTATGAGGATTAATATATTTTTAATGACTAAAACAGCCACACATCTTTGATCCATATCGTTTATAACTGGACTTTAAAAAAGTATTAATTTTGTCTTTTTTCCACATAAGTAGAATCAGTTTCCTTGGAGATCAAACTTTTCTACGTATGTCAGTTTTTGAGCCACAACAAAGGCCGAAATGTGGCCAGCAACAGATGGTAGCGCTTACTGATTTTAGCCAGACCAATTTCCAGAAAACTCGCGGGCTGACTGGCTGGTTAAGCGGAGTGAGGAGTCAGCATCAATGACAATTAAAAAACAGTCAGTAAAACAGGCTTTACAACAATTATGAATCACTTCAACTACGAGAGGTCCTTAAGCGTATAATCATAAATGTGCACAAAAAATATGAGGCTGATTGGTCCAGTAGTTTGTGGGTAAAGCTGTGGACAGAGAGATACACACAGAAAAGTTCATTTTTAAAGAAATGTAAATGTACTAATAAAACATTGCAGCACTCATTATTTCCCACTCAGTGTTTTTCAGTCCCTGAACACCTGAAATAATATGAGAGGGATAATGAGTGGTTTCCAGGTTCAACCATTCTCCCCACTGAAGTGTCCTTGAGCAAAAAAAAAAAAATCCCCACCAGCTTCAGAGTCCCTGTTCATAGCAAACCCTGACCTACCTGCAGTGCAGTGTGTTCTCCCTGAGGAGCTGTGGGTTGTGGGAGAAGGATTTCACCCCCTGAATTAATAAAGTGCCATAATAGGAAATCCAACTGTATTTAATTTGTTATTTGTATGAAATCAAATGCCTCATTAGTTGTGTCTAAATGTTTTCACAAGGCCAAATTTGGAAGCTTTCAGATGTTAGTGGTTAATAATACTGTAAAATGCCCAGTGGGTGCAGTACAAAGTGTGGTAGATTCTGATTTTACAGAAAGTGTTAGTGAACACTGTGACCTATAGCGGTCCAAGCCTTTTGGTCTCATGTATCACTGCGCTGTCATCTTCATTCATCTCTGTTATTGATTCATCTGTGGAATTGCTTTTGCCATGACGCAATACAAGGAGGAGGACTGCTGCACACAGAGGGCGCTCACCTCTGACCTTGCACATAAATCACAGCCTCTAATAAAATTGACTCGTCCCATTTCTTTTTCCCTCGCCATTTCCTGCAGGGTCAAAGCCAAGAAAGGGGTGAACCTGCTGGAGACCAAGTCGAAGAACGCCCAGTGGAAGGTGGACTGGGAGGTGCAGTCTGGCGCCAAGCACTCCATCACCACCATCGATGTGAACAAGAACAAAGCAGTCAAACAGGGGTAAGTCAACAGCCCCGGGCCTAAACACACTGCATCTCTCCGACCAACTACCGCAGCTGCAGCTGTTGATTCCTGCCCTCGCTCCCGCCACACAAAGACAACAATATTTGTCTTCCCAAACAATGGACAAAAGGTCTCCAAAAAGGTTTCCCTGCATAAAACAGTCATAGTTCACTCTCTGATTAAAGGCAGCTTTTAAAAGCATACACCACTCTTTGTTAATGCCCCAGGAGCTATAAGATAAAATACAGCCTTGGCCCGCAGCAGTGACTAAAGCGCCCTCTGCTTTATAGCACAAAGTTAAATGAATGGAGATGTTATCTGCCTAGTCTCACTACATCTGCTGTTAATTCAGTCTTCGTGGAGTGATGAGGTAGACGATTTTGACTGCGGGCATTAAAATACCTTTGAGATGAGATCTTGTCTAAGAGCAGTAATTATGCCAAGTTCCTCAAAGGAGTAAAAACACCTAATCACAGTCTTGTAGTGTCTGACGGGACTGTAATGGACTCTGTCTGGGCAGATTCTACGGTAAATGCAACTTTATGATAATAGTGAAACTGGAGTTGCTAAGTGATTTGCAGGCTTAATGCAGTCTAAATGGTGTATAGCCTATTAATCGTTTGCTAGGTTGCTTTTAGAAATGCAGCTAAATGATTTGACCAGTAAATATAGGCAGGAACACGTAGAGGCAGCTTAAAGGCTCAGTTCACCGAGAATTACCAAACACAAACATGACAAAAAATGTGGTGTGGCAAGCACAGTGTCTGAGGCATATCTGCACCCCATTCACCACAATAAATGTTGGCATTGTACATTTCTGAAAACTATATGTATGGAACATTGTGGAATGGAACATGGTTATGGTGAAGTAAAGAGCAGATTTTTGGCCTTTCAATACCCGTATTCGTGACACAGTCATGGCTCGAAACACTGCCAATGTCTTGCTAAAAAAGTACAAACTTTTGGTTGTAAATTATGGCCAGAGATTTGCTCATGTCCTGCTAAAAATTTAATGCTATTGGTGGCTCAGTTGCCGCTGAAAATGCCACCGATGTCTTGCCAAAACATAATCTGCTTTTGCTGCCACAATTGCTGCTAGAAATGCACCATTGCCTCAGTAAAAAAAAAAACAACTTGCTTTAGGTGGCACAAATGCCACTGGAAATGCCACAGATGTCTTGCTAAAAACATCTGCTTGTCATTGCCAAATTATGGCTGGACATTTTGCTGACATCTCTTTTGGTTCCACAATTATCAATGGAAATGCTGGCAGTATCTCACTAAAAAGAAAAAGAAAAATCACTTTTGGTGGTACAGTCACTGCCGTAAATACAAACCATGACTCACCAAAAAACACTTGCTTTTGGCAGCAAAATTGCTGCTGGAAATGCACCACTGTCTTGATAAAAAAAAAAAAAAAAAAAAACTTGCTTTAGGTGGCACAAATGCCCCTGGAAATGCCACAGATGTCTTGCTAAAGAACGCCTGCTTTTGATGGCAAAGTCACTGTTGGAAATGCAAATGATATCTTACCAAAAAACCCACTTTTGGTGGCACAATTGCTGCTGGAATTGCCACTTAACTCTCACTAAAGAACACCTGCTTTTAGTGGCAAAGTCACTGCAGGAAATTTTGCTTATGTCTTGCTAAAAACACTCACTTTTGGTGGCAAAGTCACTGCTGGAAATGCAAACAATGTGTCACCAAAAAACGTGTGCTTTTGCTGCAACAATTGTTGCTGGAAATGCACCATTGTCTGTCATGTTTGATGGCAAAATCACAGCTGAAATGCCGCCGACCCCACCAGAAAAACACCCAGTTGCAAGGCTGCAGTGGTCTGAAGTTGGGCAGCTGTCTCACCTAACTGTTGTGCCATCCCCCATTCCCTCCTCCTCCCAGTTACAAGGTCAGGTCATTTGCATGTAATCAGAACTACATCACTTTAAAAACACTGATATCACACATATGAAACATACAAATGCAACATAACTGTGGTTAGCAGAAATATACAGTGCCAACATTTACTTCCAGCAGCAGGGCTGGTTTCTGCCTCCACTGTGATACAATGGTGATAAATCGAAGATTAGATGGAAACTTTGGATGCAGTAAAAAAGAATATATTTCAAAAGTTGAACAGCATTATATTTTACTGTAGTCTCTTTCCACAGTCTTTTAGGGACTATTTCTCTGGTAGAAAGGGTTCTAATGAAAACTATCGACAATAAAGTTTGTGGGTTATTCAGAATAACTAAGACAAAGCTTTTGGACTTGCTGCATTGATTAATGCTGTGACCAACACTTAGAATTACATTCACCTCGATTGTACCGAAGTGTTGGCAGAACTCTGAGTCTGCAAATAAAGACAAAACTATCCAAATGGATGCGGTCGGTGAGAATATAGGTTTCTCCTTGTGTTTTGGGACTTTGAGTGAACCGATCCTTTAAACAGCTGCTTGCACATTTCCCCAGTTGACATCCATCACAATTTGTTTGTAGATTTTTTTTATTTATTTATTTATTTTTTAACATGTGTGCAGTTTGGCCTGCTGTTGGGCTAGTTCCACTAAGGGAAAGCAACTAAAAATTTACAACCATAAATCACAATATGTGATGCATTCAATTCATTAAGAACTGAAGCACTGGGAGTTAGGCCGGTTATCACCAAGCCTCAGAGACATTAGCAACTGCTGGTCTAAATATTGGCATCCCAATGGACTCCCTCGTAGCTGAATAGAGAATAGAGAGGAAGAAGACAGAGTGGCCTTACCTGAAAAAGAAATCCAGCATTCCTCTCTTGTTTACTTCTTAGTGCCTTTGTGGCAGCATTTCTTGCTATATTTAGTGACCCATGTCATGTAATCTTTGCCACCCTGTCACCATGTGTGAAATGTCCAGTAGGGGGTCAAGCATGGATAGAGAAACAACGTGTCACGCTGCATTTTGTCAAAAACCCAGTCAATTCTGTGACCACCTAAAGCCAAACAGCCCAACAATAGGCATTTGAAATTAAAAGAGTGGTGTCACGGAAGAATTCACGTTTTAATGCTTTTTTCCCATCAAATTGATTGAGCGTGAGCGTAAAATCTTTTTATATAAAAAGCACTCATGCCTCTGGAGATTTTCTTGTGGAAATGTAGTGTTGTGAAATTGCTTCACATTATGAGTATTTTAGGTTGTTTGAAGGTCTGCATGAAGTCTTTATTTGTATCAAACAGAGTGAGTTTCAAGGAGGTTTAAGTAATATATTCCAACAAAACATCATCTCAGTAATTTAAGATTTGTGCTGCACTCTGTTTTGTGTCACTGGCAAAAACATGCAATGCTATTTACTGCTGTGGGAAGTGACTTTACTAGAGAAATCATGAGGGCACCATGAAGCTGATTCCTTTTCCTGAGCTGTAGTGGTGTCAGTTGCCTTAACTTAAAGCAGCAGTGTATATGTTTGTATGTGATGGTTGCATCGAGAGAACGAAGTCGATCAATTTGAGCAGCCCAGATGTTACATTTCATCCATGTATGTTGCGTCCCATTCTGCCACAGTCACTCCGATCCCACACACAGTGGCTTTAACCACATTTTAAGAACATTTTTTTAGGCGCAGAAAACGCTTATGGGCCGTTGAAAGAGTCAAAAGTGTAATTTTTACACAGCGATGACAGGAAACCTATTTTTTCATTTAAGGACGAGGACTTGTTGCCTGTGGGCAGCCTTTTTAAATTTCTACTTCACTTAAACAGAAAATAACATTTGCATATATTTCAGACTTCAATGTCACAAATAACTGTATGTCTTCTCAATTTAATTGCTAAAATACAGCAAGATTTAAGGTAGTCACAAAGTGATAAATAATTCCCATTGCTGCTTTATTTATAAACAATAAACTCGCTGCTCATGTTTGTATTTTCATTTGGGATGCACCAGTTTATTGGCCGATATTTGCCTTGTTGGCTGCTGTTGGCCTATCAGCAAATAAGATGGCACTCACCGATGGCAGTGGTCTGTTGTTTCACATCAGTTTTGCACAGGCTAAAAAGCAGGGCTTGAAACCATTAATTCTTATAGGTGATATCTGATGTGTCTGGGAAACTCTGATATTTCGATCTTGAATTTTCCTCGAGAACATTCAAAAAATTGAACCTTTGCGGTGAACTTCGGAGAGACCAGCTGACAGTGTGCTAACTTAGCTAACAGGCTATTTCCTTTAATTCAGTTGCCTGTGTTGATTGCCAGGTAGTCTGTCTGATTAGAAAGAACTTGTTTTTCTAGTTTTAACACATCGTAAATCTGAGTAATGTTATTCTGTTAAAATGTGGTTATACATTATATACAGTCAGATGGTCATTATGACTCGTTAAGCCGTTCATACAGACAGGGCTGACACACAGAGACAGACACACCTACGGACAATAAGAGTCATCAGTTAACCTGCATGTCTTTGGACTGTGGGAGGAAGCTGGAGTACCTGGAGGAAACACACTGACACGGGGGGAACATGCACATTTTTTTTTGTTTGTTTAAAGATGTTTTCATGTAAAGAAAGTTATATTGCAGGTTGTTTCATACATTTCTATGCTTGAATTTGTGCTCGAAGGGTGTAATGAAGGAATGATTATTTGAAACAGATTTCTTTGTTTCCCTGGCACAAACAGGGGACTAAATAACAACCAAAAGTAAATAAACAGCAACAACAACATTGGTATCAGCCAAGAATATCACAATCGGTTCATCACTACTTTTATTGGCTCACAATGAATAAGTTAATGTGGATAGTTTCTGTTATCACTGTTTCAGCACCTTCATTTCCCTGCAGCTTTCTTTTTGATAATATTCTCCTTTGTTTTATCTTAAAAAGATTCCAAACCTGTTTTCTTTCGTTTGAGCTGATGAGCTTTTACTGCAGGATGTTCAGCAGCCTAGCTCAGAGACTTTACAGTAATGAGCCCCCCAAAAACACACCGACTCTCAAGACAATTCTTCCCCTAATTACCCAATTCAATGCAGTAATAAGCAGAATTCAAATATGTTTTCTAAGTTCAATAATTGTTCTCATTCATATGTCTCTTAGTGCAAAATTTAAGAAGCAAACAAGTAACTGCTTGCTATTTAAAGCCCCCACTACTAAAACATGTAACCCCCTCCACTCCACCCCCCCTAAAAAAAGACAAATATAAACACCAGCATCATTTTGCATCTCATTGGTGAATACATCTGAGTACCAATTCTGTTTGAACAGCTGGTTTTGTTTACTCAAAATTACCTGAAACTGAGGAAATGAGGTGACAGTGTTTTCCCTTCGGGCTGTATTGTTGATCTCTTCATCACACTCCTCTCTTTATTATTCTCTACTTATCTTGGAGTTCCTCTTCATCGGATCACTCTCTAGTCAGCGCTGGGATTATTCAGCCTATTTATTCTCCTGTAACCACCCATCTGAAACAGTCCCATTCTAGCAGCAGCTTGTTGATAGCACCACATGAACCAATGCATTATTGATCGTGGTCAATGGCTTTCAGATGAATAATGTTCTTTTAAAAGCTGTGGCATTACCACTGTCGCAGTCAGGACAACAGAAATAACCGATCATTTATGAAATGAGTCTCATTTTTGTGCTCTGAATAATTCAGTGTTAAAACGGGGGATGAAACAGGAAAAAAAGATTCACAGCTCATTTTTAAGTGCCAATATTGACTCCCAACAAAAACTTGTGCAGGACAGACGTGGACTGACAAGCACTATTTCATTTCTTTTATCCCGTTTTCAAAGCTGCTCCGTCGTCACTGATGTTTGCCCATTTTGAAGTTGCATGAAAAAGGAAAATGGGTTTCTTTTTAGTGCAATAGATGTTCTCAAGGGGCTGTTTACATAGATTGTTTCCACACCCAAGGGAGAATCTTTTATTACAACAATGTGTGTTTTATTTTGTAGGTAGGTTTTGTAGGCCAAAAATTGGAAAAATGTTGTGCAGTGTGGGGAGCGCAGCAGACAATGGCTCAATTTTAGCAGTTTTTCAGTAATTTGAACTATTTTTTTGATCGATAAATGTCTTTGTTGGTTACTTTAAGCTTTTTAAAAACAGTTCAATGTTTTGGGAAATGCATTTATTTGCTTTCTTTCTTAGAGTCAGATGAGACAATCATCAACCCCATACCTGTGTGCTGAAGGAATGCTTTGCTAGTTTTCTTTCTTTCTTTTTTTACGATTAACGTTTTATTAAGTTTTAAGGAGACATGGGAACAAACAGAAAGTAAGAAATAGATAAGAATATATACACGTGTAACTTAACACGGAGGATTAAGACATACACTAAGAAAAAGGGGAGGCTGTGTCACAAACGGAGCCAAATAAGCAAAAGCGTGATGTACATGAGCGTATGTGTACATGGAAGGGAGCTAAGCCATAGATTCTTAAAGGGCCATTAATGTAATCAAGAAGTCTTTCCCATTTCAAATACTGTTTTATGCTGCCCAGCAGAGAGAAAGATACTCGTTCACATGTTGCCAATTTACAACCAGCTTTGTAACAATGTGGATAATATGTGTAAAGTAACTGAGGTAAACTTCCCTCCATCTTACCAGCACCCAGATCTTCCTGACTAAGCATTTTCACATGCCTGCCACCATTACAAAGAGTATAGAAGCGGATCAAGAGAGAGAGAAACTGTTAAACTACTAACTTTCATTTTGTTGCCTATTTCTCACCTAAAATATCTTCAGAAATATATTTTAGTGCACTATTTGGCTGTAAGATGAGAATTTGTGAACAGGAAGTGGGTGCCACACTGTTTCCTGTAAAATAAAAACAGATGCCGAAAATACTGAGGCTGAATCCAAATGTCCACCATCTGGACTTGTGGACTGAGCCCTCACTGACTTCATTCTTACATCTATGTATCTTGTTTCTCACTCACAAGCAGGACTGCCCCCGACTAAGAATTTTCCTAGTCGACCAATAGTCTTCATTTAGGGCCATTAGTCGACTAGTCGCCCACATGTTTACAGTATTAATTATTAAATGATATATTTTGGGTGAGGCAACACAATGGTTTGAGTTGAAGGTGTGAGAAAGAATAGTGTCAGTAACATTGTTAACACTGTGCTACATTACAGAGAAATACAAAAGCGTACTAATGAACCTTCATTAATATAGGCCTGTATTTTATCTACAAGTGCACGTCACACACTGAGCGAGCCGCCTGTTAATGACGCTGTGGGCTAATGGGCATGTAGCTACTTCCATGTTTCAGATGATACGTCATGTTTGTAGTCGACCAATGAAGATGAGTTTACATATCACCTTGGGTTCATCCTTCACCTTCTTAAAATGATCCCACACTTAACCTGACTCCTGTCTGACTGCTGAGCGTCTGACTGCTGGACACTTCCTGTTTCTGTCTTTCAAATTAAATTCCCACATGGTGCAGTCACAGGTTTTGATTATTTTATTAACTCAGAGCCCAATAAACAGTCACTGTGGTGGTAAATGGAAGAAAATAGACCATGACAGTTAATTCCTCTGCTCAGTTCATCTTCACCATGGCACAGGTTGGGACATACAATAAGTGGGCACAAGTCTTTGTATACAGATCTCAATACAGGCACAGTGATATAAAACCTGGCAACCTCACTGTGATGACAAGACTCTGAGAAGCTATGCACATTCACTGTGCCAACTGTTGTTCACCAGAAAAACAGTTCCAGTGCGTAAATCCCCATAAAACTTTAATCCCACTAACTTTATTTCAGTGAAGCATCCTTATACTTTGCTTTAAGTGCTTTTAAAAATCAGTGTTATAGACTAAAGTGTTTCAGATTTTATATTATGGACTTAAGCACGGACCATTCTCTGTTCACCATCTCTGTTCTTCGGCTGTTGTAACTCTGCCTCGCGGTGCTTTGATCTGATGAACTCTCCCTGTTAATCACTTCAAACAGACCTCTGATCAAAGAATGAAATCCCCCTGAGCTCACAAAAAGCCCCAAGCTACAACTTTTAAAACATATACTTTGTGCTTTACAGACAGTACATCATTAACGTAATGGAAACGAGAGCGGACTTTCTCGAGTCATGTTTACTTCCCCCCTCTCCTCCTCTGGTATGAAATCACTCATTTAAGCTTTCACCGCCCACTGCTTTTTAGAAAATACCTTAATGCTGAATTTTATTTGTCCAACACCAATATGACTGTTTTCTATACTAGTAGCTACAAATATGAAACAAACAGTCACATGAAATATTTAATCTGTTCATTTTAATTATGGAACACAATGGAGGACAGAAAAGCCTAATGAAACGTTTCTTTATGGTGATAATTCCTTGTTTTCTCTGAAACCTTAAGAATGGGACTCAAGTGACATTAATTAGCAAACAGATACATAATTTAGTATTTTGATGAGAAGGTCAATCCTATTGAGACGCCCCAAGGAAATGCAATAAACAAACTGTAACACAGCAGCTACAAGAGCATAGGAGAGGAAAATGCTTATCAATTCAAAGTGACAGTTCAACCCAAAATCAAAAATACATACATATTGTTCCTCTTACCTGTAGTGCTGTTTATCACACTAGATTGTTGTGGTGTCGGTTGCTGAGTGTTGGAGATATCAGCTGTAGAGATGTCTGCCTTCTGGGGGATATAATGGAAGTTGATTGCACTCGGCTTGTGGTGCTCAAAGTGCCAGAAAAATACATCTGAAAAACGCAGCACAATGTCTCTTTCTAGAAGTCATGACTAGAAGTCATGACTCAGTTACTCAAGCACCTTGGTCTCACTCCGAAGCTGCTTGGTCAGTGACTTCCAACATCAGACACTGACGAAAAAAAGCTGTCCTTTCACGTCCTGTACACAACCAGACGTGAAACATGAAACTGCTCACAATTTCTGGAAGAAGACATTGTTGAGTGCTGTTGAGTCTTTCAGGCAACTTTTGGGGGGTTTTTTGGTGCTCATTTTCACTCCCATCTCGTCAAATACCAATGCTTGGCCAGTGGCCCTGGGCAGCAGACACCGACACACAGAGGCACCCTTAGTGGCGGTATTAGATGCACTGGGTAGCGTCTGTTTCTGATGCTGCAGGCAATTATTGTAGCTTAAAGAGTGAGGAAGTCCTTATAGGGGTGACCAGGAGGTGTAGTGGATGGGTCGTACAGACTCGAAACCTAAAAACCTAAAACCTAAAAATGAAGTGTTTTAACTGTGCTGTATGTTTATTTTGAAAATACTGTATGCATCTAACAAGCTGAAACTCTTCATGCCCTGTGAAAACAGGAATGATTTTGAAAAGACACATTGCATGTAACAAGTGCAGACTAACATGCCATCCCTGAATGTCCAAAACTGACACAAGATGATACCTAGCACATTGTTCTTTGACCTGTAGGGCCAATGATAATGTAGGGTCACAGATAATGAGGAAATACAGTGAGTGACAACAACCCCGCCCACATTTAAGGGTACTGTTTGTGGTGGAAACACTAAATGGACTAAGGGTCTAGGTACCATGTCTGAAGGGTAACTTTTTGTTCGAAAGTGAACATACCGAAGGTGTTTGGTGGAAACGAAGCTTATTTTTGAGAGAAGGCAAACATCTCTACAACTAATATATCTAACACTCACACCAAAACAATGTAGACTGATAAACAGCACTACAGGTAAGAGAAAAATGTGTATTAAAACTGTCCCTTGAAGTTAAGACTGTTGTAGGTTTGGTTACTGTTGTTGTGAATGTAAAGAGATAGAAACCCAAAACGAGACTCAATGAGGATTCTGATAAGGCCGTGTGCAGACAGATAGTGATTTGATATTTCTTCTAAGTCTGATCTAAGACCCATGTCAAAATGTCAAGTGTGGAAATGTCGTTTCCCCCCTTTCTTTAAACAATTTACTCTGATAAAAAACATGCCCTCTAACCCAGATCAGTGTATTGTGAACATCATTTTTCCTCCCCTCCAGGGCGGTGGCAGTCGACACTGTATTGAATGGCTGTACATGTACTCACTCCAGTGGGCCATATTGATGACAGCTTTAGTGTGTCACACACAGACGGGGGTGTTTGTTTTCAGTGAGTGATGTCGAGACAAATAGGCTGAGATCTCATCACGATGTTCCTGAGAGGAGCCTTTTGTGTGCGGAGGCTCGTACAGATAGTTTGATGCAGCTTTCATTAAAAGGCTCTCAGACTGAATGGTGGGACGGGTCTCTGCTTTTGTGAAGGACAGACAGCGAACGCCCGGCTCTCAGCATAAAGGTGAGGTCTGGGCGGGATGCTTCTTGTCACGGGTGGAGAGAGATTTAATTTGCCCCTTCGCCACCAGTGAGACAGTTTCATGTAAGGCTTGTTGAACCTGAGGATTACAAACCCAGCAAGCAGGATTTTCATAACAGGAGGGCTGTTATCGCTGTTACATCACTGGCATGTTTGCAGTGAGATCCCAGCCAAAGTGTTTGGTATCTTCACACTGCAGAGAGGAGCCAGAGAGGGAATGCTGAAATATTTCACTTGCACGGCCACCAGAGCAATCAGGTTATCTACCAAAAGCCATTGATTGGTCAGAAGCAAATCTGCAGCCACTGCAGTTACGCTTATTTGAAAGTGAGAGGCAGGCCCAATTTTGCAACCCCCTCGCACGAGCTCGACACTCAGGCCTTAAGATAGAAGAAGAAAGCTAGCTAGTGAGATTAAGGAGCAGTGATTGTTTATTGACAAGACCTGCACAGTGTTTTCATTCAGAGACTATCACTGATTAATTCACTGCATATGATAACTCCATCCAAGTAAGCAGGAATGCCATTAGAAAACTGTCACTTCTCATCAGTTTTAGCGTCTCTCTTAACAGACCCGTGCATAAGTGGAAACACGTATAGGAAAATAAATAAGTCTAACGTCAGGTTGGATTTTTTCATAATGCACAAATAAATGAATTATCATGTCTGGCATGAGGCTTTTTCCGCTGCATCAGCGAGACAGTCCGACCCCGTCTCCGATACAAAATACATTTGCCAAATAGTTTTTGGTGGAAATGTGATCAGACCGTCTGGAAAACACTCGACGGAAAACATCTTCCAAACAGGAAAAGTGACATTCTTATACTGTACAGGTGTCATAGTGAGGAGGCTGGGCTGTATGGCCTGGTGTTGTTATGTTTAAGGTTATAAAACACTTGGTTATGGTCAGGGAAATATGGGGGAATCTGTTAAATATTTAATAAATCAGTGCATTCTGTCCAGTGCTTTCAGTTAGTTTTATCGTTTTTAATATTTAACGAATATATAAAAAGATTTATGGAAATCAATTCAACTAGTGAGCAAAATCCTTGTAAGTAAAAGGAAATCATCATATTTAAGATTAAAAAAGACACATGGTTAAAATTGACCATTTACCATAAATCTTACAGTGTCATCATACATTAAATATTAAAGCAACATCCATAGAGTTTAGACTGTAAAAGAAATGTTAGGGTGCTTTCACACCTAACCTGTTTGGTTCAGTTAAAAACAAACTCAGGTGCGTTTGCATGGTCAGTACGGTTCATTTGGGTTGATGTGAAAACTGTCAATCAAATCCTGCTACGGATCAAAGAACTGAACCAAGACCGCTCAAATAGGTCAGTCACAGTCTGCTTCCAAACAGACGCTGGTGCGGTTTGTTGGTGGTGTGAAAGAAAACGAACCAACCACAGGATTTTATGATAGCAGATATGTTATTTTAGCAACAGTGAAACCAATAATAAATCCATCTTCTGATCGTGAAATCTGTCCTGGTCATGGTAACACACATGCATGCCAGCGACGGTTTTCCCTGATTAAAAAGCTGTTAAAACTGCCGTCATTGTGTTCGACCCTGTGTACTTTGTCTGATCATTAAGTCCATGAAAACCTGTGTGACAGCACATAGCAAGAAAACAAATTAAATGCAATGAAAGTTAATGCTAAAATATTTGTCATTGACGTGCATCAAAACATTGTTTTCTAGTTGTAGCCGCACCTTGTTTTCAAACTGGATGGTTTGACTAAAATGAACAATGACAGCAATATAGTCCACGATGAGCAGCGCTAAAATCAACCTGCGTAGTTGTCCCTCCATTGTGACATTAGAAAGTGTCACATTTATCTTGCAAGTGTACTCTTCTTCATTTTTTTTACTTCCTGGATTTTTTTCCACATCAAAATCCTGACCAATCAGCTTTCTCACACAGGGCATTTGATCTGGTCCTCCTGTAAATGCTGCCGTGAGAACACAAACCAGCTCTAGGCAATTATGCAACTTTGGAACAAGATGAGTCCCTGATTCAGACCAAAGCAAGACAACTCTAGGTCTGAAAGCAGCCTTAAAGATGGTTGCAGGGTCCATATTTTTCACTGACAGTTTAAGCTCCTTGATAACTTTTGTGAAAATAACTTTTGCCGTATTTGCTGAAACTGTCACGTTTATAAGATGCCCCTTCTCCTGTCTCTAATGGCATTCCCCAGAGCCTACCGTGATGCACCGAAAACAACCAGTCAGAGCTGAGGATTCTCTAACACAGTTAAACAGTACACTAAAATATATTTCTGAAAACGTGAGGCAAGAAATAGGAAATACAATAACAGAATCTTGATTCGTATTTGATCAGCGCTGCCTCGTTTGACAGTTTGACCGCAGTTCAGGAGCAGCGTTCGACATGACTGACAGCTGCATTAGAGACTCGTCGGCTCTAGTTGGCTGTTTTCGTTCATGTGTGATAAGACCATTAGAAGTACTGCGAGGAGGCAGAAAAATATGATTTCTTTCACAGATCATCTGTCTCGTGTACTGCTGTGTGGATGTAGTGAAAGTTTCAGCAAATATGACAAAAATATATTTTTATAAAACTTTTCTGGAAAGTTTGAGGACAAAAACATGACAAATAAAATGAGAAAATAATCTTAACTCAAGGTGCTCAACCGCATGCCATAGAAGAATCTGGTGAGTGGAGTTGGGTTAAAATTATTCAGTCAAACTTAATGTTAAAAATGAACTTTTTTGTTCTTAATTTGTAGACACATTCAGTACAGGTGGATTAACATTCTCAAAAATAGGAATTTGCTATTTTAATTGAACATGAACAGACTTTTTAAGAAAATCAAGTTATTTTGCTCCATTTGAGGCTATTGAAGATGTTTGTGTCTGCTGCCTGAAAATTAAATGTTCACTACCAAGGGTAATAAAAAGCAGGGCATATAAGGTTGGATATTGATACATCATTAGCAAGACTCAAATAGAGCAACTTAATCCAGGCGTCTGAAAATCCGTCTAGCTTCACAGACCTAATATTTGTATTCAGGGCTTGTTACCAGACAAAAAAAAAACAGTTTATAAAAGGATTATGCACTAACAGATTAAATTGCAGCATGAGAGAATGATTCATTATGTAATATGCTTTAGCAGAGTTTCAGCTCTTTCACCTTGACTTTATTTAATAAATAAAGGTGTGAACTGAAACCACTTATCATAATGGCTGGAAATTGTATTAACCGAAACCACTAATAATAATGGTGGATTGTTTCTTGACAGCTTTTGTGTTTACATCAAACGTTGAATATCATTACAGTCGCTTTTGCTGCTTATTTTTCACATCAAACAATGAAATGAATAAGAGATAAGAATGCTAACAATGGAAATAAAAAATGGAAAATAAGCCTGTTAGTTCAGTCAGTCTGTGGTTGGACCCAGAGAAAATTGCTGTAGTAATCATTAAAGGTTTTTTTTTGTTATCTTGTGAGACATCCAATCAACACATTACAAGTATACCATTATATCAAGGTAAATTCAGGGTTTAAAATATTGGGCCATTATGTCACAGAATCACACGAAGAAGTGCATATCTCTGTTTCTGAACATGATATTTTCCTATAATTTATGTTTAAACGTTAGTTTTTTAGGATGTTCTTTCACATGTAACCATCAGATACCAACCATCTAATTTCCCAATTTGTTTTTGAGCATAACAAAGAGAAGTTTCCATCCCATCCAATGCAGGATTTATACTTCTGGGTTGAATTGATGCCATACGTACGGCATAGGCTCTACGTCTCTCTTCTGTAAGCTGAAAGCATTTCCCTCAGTGGAAACAAAGCTTTTATTCACTTTAATTTCACAGAAGAGAAACAATAAATTGTGAAGACAACAAAGCCTCCACAAAAATAGCATTTTAAGTCTTGTGTGTGATTTATCCTGGTTTCATATGAGCAGAAGAAATCTCAGCTCGTCGCTAGGCTAATTTATACAGTGTAAAATACCATAGGCTTGTGCTAATAACGTTAGCATGTTGTATTTGTTTGGAAAATGTTTTCAGTAAAAGACTTTTGTTTTGTCAGTGAACCTTGTTAGTTGTAATAATTTATACAATGTAAAATGCCACAGGCTTGTGATGAAAACATTAGCATAAATTTGTGGGGAAAATGTGTCCAGATAAAGACAAGTGTTTGTCTGTGAATGCTGCGAGTTATAGTGAAGCTGATTTGTGTACTTACTGTATGTTTGAAATTGTCTCTATTAAGCCATATTTAATGTGAGTCTTGAATCAACTACACTTTAAAGCATTCCACAGAAAACTCTGCCGCCATTTAGTGTTTTGGAGGTGTAACTGCAGAGTGACACAGACAAACATGCTCACACCGGCGTAGGGTCTGCCACACAAGTATAAATCCCCCTTAAGACGTACAGGATGTCTTTTTCTGGTACATCATCATGTTCCATATTGCTTTTGCAGTTTATTTAAATTTAAATAAATTGTTTTAAGTGGATGAAAAAATAAGATGACGATACATAGATGGTCTAATATCAACATCATTTCACCCAGACAATGAAACTGTAAAATGTTAAAACTTTGCTTTTGACCTTAAAAAAATATTGTTCCACTATATCCATGAAGGTATACTTTTAATATATGATGCAGGAGCGTATAAGGACCAATAAACTATTGCAATTTTTCCTATGTTTGGCCCATTTTTGAATTAGATTGACAGCAGTTGTAGGTGTATGTCATAGCTTTCTTTAGGCGTATCAGTTTTTATGTGTATTTTATGGCTGATAAAATAATTCTATCTTTCTATCTAAAGAATGGTAACATTTCAAAAGGGAAGTCAGTCGTCCAGTTGTGATGCTTCAGGTTGCAAACAGCACACTGTGACCTTTAAGACATGTTAACTGCCTTGTTTCTTTCAGTAAGTCTGAGATTAACAACCAGACCAAAGGAGCTTTTCTGACTGATAAAAAGTTATGACATTCATTTTGTCAATGAATGTGACTGACAGCTCATATGAGCTTTGCTGAATGCATAACATCGATTACCCTCCTCTTTAAGCCAAGAGCAAGATCCATGTTCTCTGGACAACTCATCAAAAATCGACTCATTGATCAAACCAGAGAACTATTTTAAAAGTACATTCAGCTCCAGTGCAAGACAATAAAGCTATGATGTTTCCTAAAAGTGATCTACTGCATATGTATAAGTACATGCTGCCTTTTTATCTCACGTGCCACCATGCCTTCAGATATGCAGATGTACAATATTGAATAAAGAACAAATACTAAAATACATCATCTGACAAGTATCTATTGCTTTAAAGCCTCTGGCTGCAGTTCTTTACATGTTGAAGCTTTAATAAATACATGATCTCTTTTTGCAACTCAAGGGGAGCTTAAAGAAAACTTTAAAAATAACTGCAGAGCTGTGTGTCGACAGCTCACTGAATGGCATGTTTAATAATTAAAAACGATCCAGTCAACAATTCTATCATCGGAATGAAAGAATGAATGCAGCACCAGAATTTCTTGTTATTCTGTGTTTTTCAGGAATATGTTGGTGGTGTGAACGTTACTTTAATTCTGTTTTGTGTGTGTTTTTATGGTCTGGCAGGGAGGTATTGGGCAATGTCGAGGTGATGCAGTTGGATTTCGAGATGGAGAACTTCACCAGCCTCTCGGTGACCAGAAGGATCAACTGGAACATTGACTACAAAGGGCAGAACCCGCCTCCTGATTCAGAGAAGGTGGTGACGGAGTTGACAGTGGTGCAGCGGGATATTCAGGCCATCATCCCTCTGGCTATGGTGAGTGACAGGATTATTATTAAACTCAGATTCATTTCCACCAAGTGTTTATTGGTAGAAAAAGTATATGGTTTTCAGAACTATGTTTTCATTAGTTAATCTCCTGAAAAAAAGAGTTGTGTTTTTGGTACAGTAGCACAGAATGAGCCACTTATGTCTACATACAGAGCAGGTCCCACAGAGGCCGTCTTGGTCTTCTACAGTAGCCCAGAATGGACAAATTAAACACTGGCTCTAGATGGGACCTTTCACATTGTGGTGTCAGCCACCAAAGTTATGTATCGAGCACATTCTCGTTCCAACCTCGTCACATATTGACATTAGGTCATGGACTTTCTACGTGCAGATATGACGTGAAAAGTACCCTGGGTGTGTTGATTGTGGACGTTTTGGGACGCCGTGTCAACTTTAGCCTGTTACAGACATTATCTGCACACAGTTTCTTTAAAAAAAAAACACACTACGTCAATGCAACACTGCAAATTAATGTTTTTTCCTTCAACAACTAACACACATGGTTGGGTTTGGGGAAAAGGGTAGTGTTTGACTTTATATTCCAACAGGAGGCGAACGCCGGCCTCCGGGGTGAAAGTTGCTGGTTGTTGGATCCATCCACCAACACTTCCATCTGCTCTACTCAGACATTCACCCCAAGGACGGCTTGATGTCTGACACTAGAAATCACTGAACAAGCGCCCGTATTCGGTGACTTTGGAGTTAGACCGGCCTGCCAAGTCCCATGTATTTCAGCCATTTATATAGATGCCGATCAGACAGAGCAGAGTACTCACTGACCAAGCACCGGTTTTTGAAAACTTTGAAGTGAGACCAGGTTGCAGTTTCAGTTCAGCAACCTCACAGCTAGATACAGGTCCTTAATCATGTAAAGTTTGTTGAATAAACCAAAACACCAAAACTGAAAATGCCTTGTTCTTAAAGGAAATTTTCCATTTATATTTCTGCCTCCAGCTTTTGAAATGTAAGACGGATGATCAATGAGCTGTCAGAGTGCATAATGACATATTTGGCTGTGGAGGCCATCAGAAGGTCTGATCTCATACAAACCTTGTTCCCTTTGAAATTCAACACTACCTATTGTGTGGCTGCACATTGCAAGCAGCCACACAAATGTTCGTTATACCTGGTTGGTCTCTGCCTGACTCTGACAGTGACTCAGTGCTGAAGAAGTCTGTAGGTCTAGGCTGATGTGAGATTATTTTCTCTCTATATATAGTGTTTTTATGCCGCTGCAATAGCCGTGACCGAGGCGTTATGTTTTTGTATTTTCTGTCCCATTTTCATGGGTGAGATATCTCAAGAATGTCCTCAGGGAATTTCTTCACATGTGGCCCAAAGATGTGTTTGGAATCAGCGGTTAACTGATAAGGTTTTGGTTGTCAAAAGTCAAGGGTCACTGTGACCTTGCATATGTCCCATTCTCATCCATCTCTTTTCTGATCACATCTCAGTAACAGAAGGGGGGACTTTTGGTCAGACACTGAATAGGTGACTGATCTTGTGTGTCTGTCTTGAAATTGCTTAAATTGTATAGATCTTCTGTGCTGCTGATTGAAGATGTGTGTGAAGCATTCATGTTTAAGAATTTATAGTTTCTTTACAGCAACATGAATATTTGAAGCATTTTCCGCTGTCATAGCTACATTTGAGTCTGGACAGACATGGATATAAACTGTAACTGCCTCTTGACTGTTTAGCAAAGCCATATAACCCAACCCGGTCTCACTCTGAAGTCGTCGAAATCCAGCACTTGGGCAGAGACTTCTGGCGTCAGACACTGACAAAAAGCTGTCCTTTCACGTTGGCATGATGTGCAGCTGGTTGTCATTATAGTTTAACAGGGCTCAGCAGCATCGGGGGAAACGCGGTGGAACAAGAACGAAAGTTAAGGCAGTGAAAATCTAAGTGAGATGAGCAGGTGGGAGGGGTGTTGGATTGATCCAACAAACATTGACTTTGATGTGGGAGAGCGGTATCCACGTCCCATAAGATTATTAAGCCAAAATCTGTTCTTTTTTCTTAAACCTAACCACGTGCATTAGTTGTTGGAGGAAAAACAATGTCAACTTGCGTTGCTTCACTGACGAAGTGCGTGTATTTTGTAAGACACTGTATGTAAACGTTAAATTTCCTGTGAAAACAGAAGTGTATTTTCAAATAAGACAATGCATGTAACAGACAGAACTTGACACGGTGTCCCAGAACGTCAACAACCAATAACCCAGGGTGCCTTGCATGTCGTATCTGGATGTGGAGAATCCATGGCCAAAGGTCGATATGTGACGAGATCGGAGTGAATGTGTTGTATAGCCACCAGGCAGCAACTCTAGTTATGGGCCGGGCAGCCTAAGCTGCCAGGACCCTATGGTTATCCTGCATGATGTTCTTCTTCTTCTTCCTTTTCTTCTTCTTCTTCTTCTTCTTCTTCTTCTTCTTCCGAGGAAATCATACTTCCCATGCGCGAAAAATCACCAAACTTTGCACAAAGGTCCAGTCCCATGCCAGATTGCCTCAGCTGCAAAAACAGGCCAATAGTCCTGCTGGTGGCGCTACAGCAAGCCTCTAAAGTTCAAAATTTTGAAAATTCACAACAAATCAACCATATGTGCTACAGATTTGCAACTTTCACCAAAATGTAGCCCCAATACTGAAGAAACTTTTATACATTTAAACCTATTGCAAATTATGAAGTCCATCACTCTGAATTTTTTTTCAAAAACTGTAAACCTTATTAAACATATCTCTTCCCACAATTTTTGCTCAATTGACACCAAACTTGCTACAGAGCATCTTCAGACTGTCCTACACGAACGATCCACACAGATTTTTGATTTATTGAAAATTGAGCCTACAGTGCATCAAAATGTTTGACTGTAAACGGTATTGTAAACATATACTTGTAAATTCTTGCTAAATAAATCTTCAATGTTCATGGAAAAAAGACAAAAATTTTGGAGTCATGGTAGATGATGTTTGCAGAATTTCATCTTAAAAACTGAATTTTTTACAGCATTTTGAATTTCGCTCTCATGTGAACAGTTGGAGTCAATGCAAAAATGGCATTTTTAAACATCAGTTTTTCACTTATGGAGCCAATAAATCATTGTTAAAAATAAATTACTGACATCTCCATGCTGTCTAGATGCATTTTGTGTATTTTCGGATTTTTGTGTTAATAACTGAATTTTTGACGGCTTTTTGAAATCTGCCTTTACACACTAACAGCTGCTGTCTTGCACACAGGTGACTGGCTTAGTCAATTTGTGAAGCTACATGTGACATTTCTATTTGCCAATTAGCTCAGTAAGATAGAGGGTGGTTCTTGGTGTTCAAAATTGTTACTGGTCCTTCATAAAAATGCCTGGATCAAGCTGCTTCCTGATCCTGTGGAGCAGCTCAGAACACCCAAACAGCCCAAAACCTGTTTGAGTTTGTGCAGATTGTCAGGGGGGAATTTTTTTTTGCTGCAGTCTGTGTTTCTCATAATCAAAGACCTGTATGAGCTTCCCACGTTACTCAATCCCACTAATGGTGTGTCCATGTGTTGAAGTGAAAGGAGCAGGAATTCTGTTTGCATCAGGAATCCAACAAGCACTCCTTTATCCACCTAAACTGTAGCTTTTATTCATGACAGCCTGCATCTGTATAAAAGTAAATATCACATAGCATCGGACATTAAACAGACAGGTTTTCATTACAAGTAAATCTAATCAACATCTACACTCTCTGCAAACGACTTGCTGATTGTTAGGAAAGTCAACCAATCCTAGAACACTTAGGTATCTATTACTTTTAATTGGGGCTCCTCTCATTGCCTTGTGAAAGGTGCAATTAGTGAGGGTAGTAAACAGATTATGGGAACAAAGGGAAATTAATCAAGCAGGAGGTGCTGAGTACCTCTGGCTATGCCTCGCCTGCCTACTTCCTCTTTTGTGATCTTGCTTTACTCACCTGTTCCAGTTAAAAAAAAAGCCAAAAAACTTGGATGAAATTTGCTCATTGAAAATTTACAATGCATGGTAAATAATATAGAGGACTGGATGCAGGTGGCGTGTAAGAGTAGATGTCCAGCTGCTGCTGAATGAGAGGGTTTTTCTGAGGACATTGCAGTATTCATGGCAAGCGAAGGTCATCGCTGCAGCCCTGAGACTCAACAGCAGCAAGGTGTTTGGTCAGTCGCACATTCACTGTCATCTGTTTGCAGTATTACAGCTGCTCCTCACCTGAAGGCTCATTAAATAGACTTGATCTGCAGTTGTGACTTTGTGTGTACTGCCCATCTGTTGCAACATAAGGTTCACTTCATATCTCTGGTTCCGGTGAAATTTGGGATTAGCATGCATCTTGTACCCAGATGTGTTTAGCTGCGTTGCAGAATTAGATTTCTGCCTGTGTGACTTTGTCTTGTAAAAATTTACATTCTGAAGCAGGATGGCAGGAACTGTTGGGGCTCCTTCTGTAACTGCCTGCCACCTCTGCACCCTATATTACCTGGTTGTTAGATATATGAGTAAATGGTTCTGGTTTTAATGCCTTTTAGTTGCGGTTTCTAAGCACAGGACTCACACTAATACTAGACGGAACAGTAAGAGGGGACTGGTATTGTCATTATCTCCAATATTTTCAGTCTGACGGGGAGTTTTAAGGACATAAGTAGTCTTCCTTGACACTGTAAAAAGAAGACTTGGCTACATTTATTTTGAAATGAAAACAAAGAAAGACTTAACCCAGTCAGGCTCGATTGCTTCGGAAAGTTTTCACACCCTGGGAGTCCTCTGAGTGTTTCCAATTAGTCTATGAAATACCATTGACATTGTTCAATGATATAAATAGTCACAACTGACTAAATAGAATAGATCAGCTCTGCTCAATGCACTCTCTAAATTGTCAGAAGGCACAGTGAAACGCTCACACTAACCCTAAAAACTTTCATCATCAGGCAACATTTATCGACTTTCAGATGTGATGGAGTCCTGCAGGTCGGTCACCTGTGGTCGCCTTGAAAGATGAGGTTTAATCCATCATTTCAGTTGTGGTGACTAATTGGATTGTAAATTACATCAAAACAAAACAAAAGTGGACGTTCTAGTTCCCCCAGCAAGAGAAGTGACACTGTTAGACCATGGTAACACCCCATTATACATGATTGATGAACTGAAAACAGTTGGTCTTATCAAAGCAAGCAGAACAGACCAACTTTATCATTATGGCAGGTTGTTGAGACGCTTAATGGGAGGATGCGTAATGGCGAGGTTGTGTGATGTACAGTCAGAAAGTCAAGAAATGACTTTGCTCATCCTCCTAAGATCAATTTAAAGGAACAGTGTGTAATATTTAGTGGCATCTAGCAGTGAGGATTGCAGATTATGACTACCTGAAACTTCTCTCTTCTAGATAGAATTCCTTCAGTGTTCATTGTTCAGGAGGATTTTATAGGGAGCCACATTATCAACAAAGGTGCCTTCTTCACCAAAAGAAACAGATCTGATGATTAAAACTGGTAAAGACATTGAATAAAGCAGTTTGACAGTACAAATCAGTGCTACTTCCATGCTGTTTGGCACATTGCAGACAGGCCGCTAGCCCAGCACTTGCTAATGTGTGCTCACGGTTCTGTTCAGTGATTGGGGTCTCCGCTCCTTAGACTGGTTAAATAGTGGCTGATGTCTCCGCTTTTTTGATTGGTCACTTACTGATCATGACCTTTGATTGGCTGTTTGCCTTGTCAATCAAAGATGAGACAGGAAGCAGCTTGAGAGAGCAACTATTTTCATGGGGACACAAGCAAGTTTACACAATGTAAATAACTTTCAGACATCACATTTTAATTTAGTTTGAAGGTATTGATTTTGTTTTCTGAATGCACTGTAGCACTCTGTTATAGCTACTTAAATATTTGATCATTTTGGTTTGAAAAGCTAACATCACCATCCAAAGATTTGCCAAAGGTGCCAACATGGCGGTGCAACATATCACTCTCCGTGGACGAGGACCTGCTCCCGATGTCGATATAAACGGCTCATTCTAAGGTGACAAAAACACAATGATTCTAAATGTGTTTATACACTAAAAAAAACATATTATATTCCATCTCTGCCTAAAGATCCACCTAAATTCTTCACACTGGACCTTTAAATCAGTAAATTTATAATCATACTGACCTGTTTAAAAATGATGACATACAAAGCAGGTTGGGAAATGAGCATGAGTTAGTGCCTGCGTCTGAATGAATAACTTATTTTTGTTTGTATTCGTAATTTAAAGAGTGACTTCAGTGTTACCAGGATCTAGGGACAAAAAAGAATCCTGACGGTGGTGCTTTTGTGCTTTTCTTAGTCGAGGTTATGTTCCACCTCTCCTGCATATTGTGCTCTGAACAGCCCTGGAGGCTATTTTAGTGTGATGTGAATAATCTATTGACTATGATTGATTGCTAAATGGAAGAACAGTAATAACCGCTGTTGCGACTATGAAAGTTGAGTTGCCAGTCTGGACTCGACCCTGCAGCAGGTGCTTATCTCTTAGCCCTTAACAAGAGTACAAAACGGCCCTGAAGTACAAAAGTGATGTTTTTATGTTTAACATCAGAATATACTGTAATTAGCACAGAGAACATGGCCGCTGTGTGTTCATAAATCAACCAGTGATTCTCAAGGGCTTTTTACGAGCACGTCTGTGCCGCCCAGGTCAAGGAACTAAAGCGTTTCAAACAGAATTGAATCAGGTAAAAGGAAAAGAGGCCAAGGAAAAAGACTTGTTTAGCTGTAGAATAACTGTCATTGTAAGCTTAAAGCAATTGATGCAAACCGTACAGCACTTTCCAGCTGGTGCCATACACCCACTGAGAGGTTTGTAGAACAGATCAGCACTTTCAGAAACTGCTGATATAAAGAGGTGGGAGGTGGATCTGTCTCCAAAATACAAACAGGGTTCTTTTTGTGTAACAAAGCAGCAGAGATGAAGGTTTAGGATGGACCCCTGCAGTAACTTTTGGCTGAGTAACGTGCAAGGACGGAGAGAGAAGAGGAAGGTAAATCGACAGTAAAGAGAATGAAGAAGAGGATTTTTATGGTTGGCAGACCACAGATTGTGCGCCAACTACAGTTGACCTGCTGCAGATGAGGAGAGGAAGGAGGAAGAGAAGAGTGGAATTACCAGTGAATTTACAATGTGAAAGGAGAAACTATTCCAGAATGGTAAGGTTAAATCAACCCTGAGGCTTGTCACACCGTTTAGGCTGCTCTTAACACGGAGCCATCAAAGCTCTCTTTCCTTATTACTTTGAGAGAGCTGAAGAGGCAGGAACACAAGAAGGATGATGCAGAGCAGGGGGTAGCCGTTATGCCAGATTTTCCTACTCCATTAGCTGCTCTGTGCCACAGTAACAACCAGATGTTAAATAAAAAATGACATTTTGTGTTGTGCAAAGCCCACAGCTTGAAGTCACGCATCACATTTTACATGTATATCTCAGCGCATTCATAAAGATACACATCTGGCAAAATGTATTGTTTACATTATTCAGAAGCAGGTGGAAATGGTAGAAGTTCAACTGAGCATTTAAGTCTCACGCTGAGTAACCTCGCCTCAGTGCTTGTTAAACCAAGGCCCTGATTCCAGCCAGGCTCCACAGTAATGGATTACATTTAATGGGACAACAATAACCACAAGCACGTTGCTGTCTGTAATCTGTAAACACAAAAACAGAATCATTTGTTGGTCTGTCAACCCTATTAATGAGTTACATCTAAGCTGAGATCATACACACACTTTTTAAACTTAAAAAATAAATTCTACATAGGTTGCTGGTTGAATAGTTTATTATAGGCCAAAAAGGCCAAAAACTTGTGCACATCCTTGTGAGCCATGTGCAAATCCAGTGTGTGCTCACGTTTAGAGGGGGATCTAGTGTGTGTTTCAGAGAGAAGACTGATTGTGACTCACTTTATGTCAGTACATGTGATAATAATCAGGTAATGACCACATCAAACCAGTGGCGTCCCCAAGGAGGGGGGGGCAGGGGGGCCATGACCACCCTGATACAATTGCTGCCCCCTTGGGCAAAAATAATGACATGACTGTTGCTGTTTAGAGGCTGTGGCAGGCTCATTTTTTTAAAATTAGCCTGATGGTAATGATATCCAGCTCATTCCCACGTTTTGAAGTATTGCCACTTTATCTGTGACTTTAGTGTCAGACACCGACGCAAAAAGGTACATATTGTGGCGGTATGATACCCTGCCAGGCAGTGTCAGTTTATATTGCTACTGGACGCTATGAGTTTGAAACACCGCCGGTAACAACGTCAGTATGATACGCTGCCGGACATTTATTCATTCATTCATTCATTTTCCGTAACCGCGTATCCTGTTGGGGTTGGCAGGGGTCCATTCACCCTCCAATTCACACCTACGGCCAACAAAACCTAACACACATGTCTTTGGACTGTGGGAGAAAGCTGGAGCACTCAGAGGAAACCCATGCTGACATTGGAAGAGCATGTAACTCCACCGCCACATGGCTTTCGAACCTCTTACCCTGGGTTCAAGCCAGGAACCCTCTTGCTGCTTCCATGATGGACGTTTCCAGGCATATTTTAGAGGACTCAGGGGCAGTTTGACAACCAGCTGTCTATTGTCTGGCCGTATAGCTCTGGGTATCCAGCAACTGCTACCACCTGTTTCTTCTCCATTGTTTACCAACTGTAAACTTGTTGTGACCACCACCGAAGGCCTGCCTCTCAAATCATCCGATTGGACAATGGGGGGAAAAAAATGATGACAATAAAAGAGATGACGTGCGGCACTTTTCCACTATGAGTTAACGTTTTTTCAACTGGAGGAGTTCAGAGTGCTCCCACAAAAACACCAGGTGCATCGAAACAAAAAACAGCGAGCAAAAACCTTCATTCTCATTTTAAAAAGAATAAAAAAAGGCACCTCCAGCAGCTAAAAAGCTGTGTGATCAGAGCATGAAGGCACCTGTTGAGAGCAACCAGGTCAACCTAGCTTGTCAGGAAGTGGGCTTCAGCTTTTTGGAGGTATTTGCTGAGTTCCTTTGATACTGTATTGAATCTTAGGATGAACATTGTTCCCATTGTCTTGTTATCCATGTTGGATCTATTATGATTTCTATTAAAGAAAATGTAAGATTAAAAAAAAGCCCCCCTCATATCTCCCATAGGCCCTGCTTTGTTGATACTATAGTGTTTAAAGGCTTTCAATTTAGCCATAATAAACCAATTTAGTTTAGTATGTCGCTGGAATTACAACATTTTTGTATCACCATTAAGCAGGTAATCTAATAACTGTTTTGCTGCTTCATAAAGAAACATAGTAATTAAGTGAAATGATAGCTCTGTGCAGCGATGACTGATTTCTGTTCCAAGCTGAATTCAGGTAAGCATAATTAGTGCTCCCAAAGTAGCACACATGTAATTGTAAAGTGTCTTGTGTAGTGTAATGCTTACCAGATGCCAAAACAGCAAGTAGAGCTTAGGGATGATGTCTTTCAATTAGGATTTCGCCCCAGAGTCCAGTCAATTATCCACAGAGGTCTGCTGTGCTTTGTTTCCCATAAATTGGCCATGTTTCATGAAGCCAGGAAAATAAAAAATAAAACAAAGCCACTGCCTATCTTTAGCAACAAAACCAAAAAATACTGGAATGTGTTGAGCAGATTTTCGCTTATGATTGTTAATAAAAGACGAGAGAATTAGATAGACTGATCATGGGGTTCAGTCATAATGAAATGATTAGCTACTCTGACAAAAGGAAAACCAATCTGGGTGATGTCATTTGCATCAAGAACACTGATGTTTTAGACTAATTTCAAATGAGTCACAAAGTATAGATGACTATACAGAAAGAATGGGGTGCAGTGATTGGACTTACTGAAAGGAGCTCTGTTGTAGTTTAGATAGAGCTTTAAACATTGCATTTTCTATTCCCAATCCTGGATGTTGGGATCCCTTCTGTGCAGAGCTTGCATGTTCTCCCCGGGTTTTCTCCGGGTACATGCTCATCAGGTTAACTGGTGACTCTAAATTGGCTGTAGGAATGAATGTGAGCATAAATGGTTTGTCTGTCTCTATTATATGTTTCAGCTCTGTGATAGTCTGGGGACCTGTCCAGGGCGCCTCTCGCCCAATGTCAGCTGGGATAGGCTCCAGCCCCCCTGTGACCCCTTAAGCCTAAGCAGACATTTATTAATTGGAGACCTGTCTGACAAAACATTAGTGTGCAATACTTCTTTTCTGGTAAGACCTAATGCATTAAAGTTAATGTTCTCCAGCTCCAGCTACTTAATGGAGTTCCACAAGGTTCTATACTGGGTCTTTCTTTATTTTCTACATTTGTGCTTGCCAGTTTTAGCATTGCACTTTGGTGCATTTTGCTTTAAGTGATGCACCAATTTTCCACCTAATCCAAGCATGAGAACTTTTTTTGGTGTTCCAGTGGTTTTTCTATGGAAAAAAAATGAAAATGTAAAATAAAAATAGGTGGAAAAAAAACACTTGTTTCGGGCATTGTTACAAATCAGAGGAAATAGTTTGAAGTTGTTACCTTTCCTTAATGATGTTGGTACGTGGTTTGACAACTTCAGAAATATTATACAGAGTTATTTTCAGCCACCATCTCATATCTCAAGTTATCCTGCTCAGATGGGACTGAAAGCTTTGATGTTTTCTGCGCCAGCCATTTGGAGAGGCCTGTCGAAGAAGTGTGCAATTAAAAACTATTGTGAAGTCAATGATAAGTGACTCTACTGCTAATTGCCTCAGTTATTACCAATTATAGTGATATAGATTTTGCTTCTCCTGTGGGTTATAGTTGATATGTGCTCTTTACTCTTATGTTCAGTCTTTCTACTTTTTGTATTTTAGTGTCAGCCATATAAGAGAGTTGTTTTACCTCAAGCTTAACTTGTAAAATAAAATACATTGAAATGTTTCAGATTGTATCTGTAGATCCTTTTGACATCTTTGTACCTTTGGGCTGTTATGTCACTGTCAGAGGTAGAGTGTCATGCCTAAGGACACTTCAGCACTGACTACCTTTGTTGTGGGTGAATTGACAAAACTAAATGTGAAGTCTGTGCATAATATACCCTCGATGAATAAACAATACTTGGCCTTGCAGTTGAGTTGGAACCAATGAAAAACTAGTGGGGGAAGAAAGTCTCACATTAATGCTCTACACCCTTATTAAGACTTCAAGATAAGTGTCGGGCAGAAATTTAAATATGTTATTTTTGATTTCAGGAAATTTACATGGTCTCTCTCCTGGGCTACTTGTGCAGCACAAATGAGAAAACTTGTTACCCTCTTGTAGCTTACATGATCTGCAGGAGAAAAAAAATGAAATAACGAATCTATTCAGACTTTGACTGAAGGTCTGGTGTGTATTTTAATTGGCTGTTTGCATTCCAGAGCATTCAAAATAAAAATGCTGTTGGAATGACAACGTTGGTCTTGTTTATCAGAATTCAAGGATTATTTTAATCAGTGCGTACAACTAGCTGGATTTATCGCCGTTTGATCCCTTTTGATATTCAGGAGTTTTAACTATATATAAAAACAGACATCCTCTTGTTAAACTTCAGTATAATTATATACTGTATAAGGGACCAGACTCATGATGAAAAAAAAGGAAAAACTAAAGGTTGTTCTTCTATGCATATTTTTCCTCATTCAAGATTATCTTCACACACTCACTGGTCACTTAATTAGGTACACCTGTTTAAATGCTCTTCAACACAAATAGCTAATGAGTCAATCACGTGTCATCAACTCAATACATTTAGACATGTAGACATGATCAAAACGACCTGCTGAAGTTCAAACCGAGCATGAGAATGGGGAAGAAAGGTGATTTAGGTGACTTTGAACGTGGCATGATTGTTGGTGCCAGACAGGCTGGTCTGAGTATTTCAGAAATTGCTGATCTACTTGGATTTTCACACACAACCATCTATAGGGTTTACAGAGGATGGTCCCAAAAATAGAAAATATCCAGTGAGCAGCAGTTCTCTGGGTGAAAATGCCTTGTTGATGCCAGAGGTCAGAGGAGAATGGCCAGACTGGTTCAAGATGATAGAAAGGCAACAGTAACTCAAATAACCACTAGTTACAACCAAGGTCTGCAGAAGACCATCTCTGAACCAACAACACATCCATCCTGCTACAATTCACACGGGCTCACCAAAACTGGACAATAGAAGATTGGAAAAATGTTGCCTGGTCTGATGAGTCTGGATTTCTGCTGCCACATTCAGATGGTAGGGTCAGAATTTGGTGTGAACAACATGAAAGCATGGATCCATCCTGCCTTGTATCAACTGTTCAGGCTGCTGCTGGTGGTGTAATGGTGTGGGGGAGATTTTCTTAGTACCAGCTGAGCATGGTTTAAACACCACAGCCTACCTGAGTATTGCTGCTGACCGTGTCCATCCCTTTATGACCACAGTGTACCATCTTCTGATGGCTACTTCCAGCAGGATAACGCACCATGTCACAAAGCTCAAATCATCTCAAACTGGTTTCTTGAACATGACAGTTCACTGTACTCCAATGGCCTCCACAGTCACCAGATCTCAGTCCAATAGAGCACCTTTGGGATGTGGTGGAACGGGAGATTCTCATCATGGATGTGCAGCCGACAATCTGCAGCAACTGTGTGATGTCATCATGTCAATATGGACCAAAATCTCTGAGGATTATTTCCAGCACCTTGTTCAATCTCTGACACCAAGAATTTAGGCAGTTCTGAAGGCAAAAGGGATCCAACCTGGTAGAAGCAAGGTGTACCTAATAAAGTGGCCAGTGCGTGTATATTGGTTGTTTAAAAACAAATGGATTACCAAACCCCAATCTGTTGAGTAGCATTACCCTATTAAAGAGACATTCATTAACATGAACAACTGAGAAATTTGCCATGGATTTCTGTATGCTTTATTTGGCCAAATATATTTCACACATTATTCTCAAATACCCTCATGGCAAAATGGTTCAAGCTGAAATAATAATACAGCTTCCTGAGTGGAGTGCTAAGCAATACATCGGTAATGTAGGTGCACTAAGGAAAAAATCATTTCAGGCATGTTTGTTAGTCACACTTCCGGGTATTAACATAAACGTTTGCTTTTACACTTTACTTGGACAGCAACACTTCCTGTTGATTTTTTTTTTTCAGGAGTCATTGCGGACATTTGATAAGAAGCATTTGTCCCTAATGAGACTCCTGCTGTGACAAAAAAACATCTCTTCCGACATCTAAGTCAAATTTCCACTTATGTGCCCAATTTAAAGTAGCTGCATCGGATCTTGAGCATCGGCACAGTAAATGCCTTGTCTTTTATGTGGCCTGAAGTTTAAGCTTGATGCTGTGACTTACCGAGAAGGACCACATTAAAAACCTGTTTAATGTTAATGATTAAGGCTTGGATTGTTCACTTGTTTTGAATGATGTCCTTTTCATCCCCATTTCTGTTACTTCCAGTTGCTTACTGGTAGAACAGCACATTTGAAATTAAAATGTCAGTTGATGAAATTCAATGAAAGATGTCTCAGTAAAATGACTTCTGGCCTGCCACTGAGAGGTCCACCTGAGAGACACAGGAGCCCTGATGGTAATGGTTTTAAATGTGGACATCAGTAATACTGATGAAATATCAAAGAAAATCACTCCATACCTCACACAGTTTCATGAATATCATATTTTTTCTCGTCATCATCATTTTTTTTTCTCTCTCTGCAGGACACTGAGATTATCAACACGGCTATTCTGACCGGTCGCACTGTGGCCATTCCCGTCAAAATGGTGTCCATAGAGATGAACGGAGCAGTCACTGATGTCTCAGCCTTTGTGCAGTGCAAGTCGTCCAATGAAGACATTGTCAAGGTACGGTAAACCTGATTTCCTCAGTCTCTGTATCTGGGAGAAGATGCCAATTTAGAAAATGTAATCCCTTTACTGGTCCACTAATACTGGAGAGTGGCCCAGCACCACAGTCACAACATCAGGAAAGCATAAAAACTTCATTTTGGGCCGCTCCATAGGCACTCATGATTTGATTATTCCCTTATGCCTCAGATAAAATCAATGGATGTTCATAAAGCTCTACATATAAATCAATGTGGTTACAAGAGAACAGTAAAAGCTCCATTATACAGTATGCTTTTTGAAGCACCACACCTATTGCTTGCTGCTCACCTCGTGTGCTGTACTACAAAGCCCAGCATCGCTTGTTGTTCACTTCAGTGTGATAGCTGCAGGCTGATATAACACCAGTATCCCAGGTTCCAGGGAACAATCACCGCTCGGGCTCACAGGGAATCCAAGCGGAGAGTACAATATCAGGTCTCGTTGCTTGATTAAATAAATTAAAGTGGGATCACAACAACTTGCAGAGCACATTAGAGGCTGTGATTACGCAGTTATTATTTTCTCCAGTCAATTACAATCATAATAGATTGCACTATATGCAGATTGCATAATTGTATAGGCAGCACAGTGAAGTGTTGCAGTGTCGCTTTGCGCTGTTGATTATATAAAAAGTGATGGTGTGAGGGGAGATGTGACCTTAAATGATGTAAACGGTATATACTGTATGTCCTTTATTAAATATAATACTCCAGACTGCCTCATCCGTCCTCTCAGGTCTCCTCTCACGCAGCCTATATTAATATCAATATAACAGCCTCTCCTTGTTTGGCAATTTTCAAAAGCAGACTTCATAAAATATGTTTCAAGTAAACAATAAAGGGATCATGTATAAAGAGAAGAGTTTTTTCCATCATTAATTCAACCCGTATTTAATTCTCGAGGAATCATTGAGGGCGTGCCCTCATTTACAATGATATTGAAAATACAATTTAAACAAAGTAACACACATAAATATAATGAAAGGTTTGCAGAAAGTATGTGTGGACAAAGCGTCTTCTCAGACTGCATCAAACTCACAAGTTAGCACTGAACAAAGAACCCAGACCTCAAAGAATACCTTAGTGCGAGGCATATGCAAGTAATAACGGGTCCACTGAGTCCATAACAGAGCTCCAGTTCCATGTTATGAGGGGCCTGGTGTTTGTGATCAGAAGAAGGAAATGAATCATTTTTATGTATGAAACTAAAATATCACTCTTAGAAATAAGGGTGCATGAAATCACTACTACTACAGCCCTTAGTATTTCTGTGGTGCAGCAGGTTGGGAACTGAAACTAGCTTCCATATTAGAACCAAATGCAAAATGCCAAGTACCAGGTACCTAAAAGAAAAATATCTTTGACCATGTGGTATTATATGGTACGAATTAATTGTAAAGATAGCAACTATGGCAGAACCCAAATAAGATGAATTGATTAATGTGATTCCAAATACATCTGCATTTATAGAAATCATTTAGACATGTAAACATTTGAATATTTGAGGGTGAAAAGAAGGGTTCTTTAGAAGAAAATGTTTTCTGATGGAACCCTTAGTCTTGCTAAGAGCCCTTGAAGAGCCCTTTCTTCAAAAAAAAAAAAAAAAAAAGTTCTTTTGATGAATAGGGTTCTTACTGAAACTTTTAGTCTTACAAAAAAACCATAGAAGACTCTTGGACCTTTTAATAAAGCCTAAGGGTTTTTTTTTTATGAAAAGGTTTCTTAATGGAGCCCCCAGCCTTACAAAAAAACACTTGTAGGACACTTTATTCAAATAAAGCATTCTTTGGATGAAACAGTTTCTTAATAGAACTGCAGTCATACAAAGAACACTGTAAAACACTTTATTCAAATAGCGGGTTACTTGGATGAAAAGGTTTCTTGACAGTAAGAACCCTCGTAGAACCCTTTACTCAAATAAAGGGTTACTTGGATGAAAAGGACTCTAGAAAGAACCCTCAAACTTACAAAGAGCCCTTGCAGAACCCTTTATTCAAATAAAAGTTTTTTTGGATGAACAAGTCTGTTAAAAGGTTTCTATCTTTGGATGAAAAGGGTTTTTATTGTAACCCTTAGTCTTACAAAGAACCCCTGGCAATCTCTGTCTTCAAAAAGGGCTTCTCAGGATGTGAGCAGGTTTAGGTAAAACCCCAGTCCTTCAGTGAGAACCCCTTTTGGAGCCCATATGTCTGAGAGTCCAGTTTTAAGTTAGAAGCAGTTACAATTATTTTTTAGTCTGAGCCATTTGTATTTTTCTTTGGCTTGTTATTTTTTTTAGATTGACAGCTGCAGATGATTTCTCAAAGGTGTCTCACCTACTTTACTTCCAACCAAGTTTTTACTGACACTTTTTCTTTGTATTCCACCGGGTGTTGGGCACAAAGGGTGACCATGGCAGCATGATGGAAAAGGGTGATGATTGTGTATTGTTTCTGCTGTCTAACACCCACTTTCTAATTACCATGAGGTTGACGCTAACTGTCCAAGCATAAATATTGTGAGCAAAAATAAATTCTGCCAGTAGCAAGATGTCCCCAAGTGTGCGCCATCTCACTCCATCTATCAGAACACCTGCAGGCTGTTTTAACCTGCGTCCCTGGATACAAATAACAGCAGCGCTTTTCTTCAACCAGTTTAAGCTTCTCATTTCTCTGACTCCATCTCCTTCTCCTATAAAGGTTGCTCAGCTATTGAAAAATTCTGAATACAGTAACAGCTGCATGTTAATACACTGCACTCAGTGGGAAACAGCCATCGGGGAGAGGGGGGACGGACGTGACTCGCAGTATGATCAACTTTGATTCGTCAGGCTTGTCCCACAGTAACAGAAATCTTTAAATTCAACAAATTAATATATTATATTTGAAGAAAACCAAATCCAGTCTGTGTCCAAAAGCCTTTTGTTCATTGAATAGTAAAACTATTATATCAAGTCAGACTAATGAAATCCTTTTCAGTGGCTTAGCAGCTCCTCAAGGTCAGGTGAGGCAGGTTTGATTGTGGATTTTACAGACTGAGGCCATGAAGCCGTAAAGCTGAATCAGACACTGGCTTTAATCATATCAGTTGTGTATAGCCAGTATCTGTTCTTATTAAAAGACCAGTATCTGTCCAATATATTTTCACTTTGATATACTGGACTAACACTAATGTTCACGTCCTAACACTGTCCATGTTATCTTTTATACAAATTGGTTTGAATAAATAGATTCTGATACTCGAGGGAGGACAAATAAAAGTATGATTTAAACTCATAGCAGAGCTCAGATCAATGAGTTTCCTGTATAGACCTGTGTCTTTAAGGCGGGAGTTGTGGTGTATTGTATTGTGCTGTCAATAGGAAAGAACAGGTGTTGCATTAGGATGGCTGGCCTCAGCACATCATTTATCATTTTTCATTATCCATTAAAGACAAGGCGCTGGGCCATGTGATATTGAGTGGGCTTGCTTCAGTGCCCCTGCCATTGAACATTCGAGGCTAATTTAAAATGAGCCCTTCAGGCCCAGGAAATACACGAGTCATGACAGTTCAATAAAAAGTCCCCACAACGTAGAAATAAAAATATTCACAGTGAGACAGACAAAGGTGGAACACTCCATTATATTGTTTTGTTTTTTTTATTTGATACCATGCACATTACTGTCATGCCAAAATTCACCGATCTATTCTAACCAGATTGTCTTGTTTTTTTTATTCTGAGCACTTCAGATGAGTGGTGCGAAGTATGTACGCCACAAAACTTTCCAGTACCTTTTCACATCTCCTGTGAGCCTTGTGACATGAGAGTACAACTTTAACAGCATTTAGACTAAAATTATTTTCAAGACTTCTTCCTTAAATAAAGCTTTATTTTCAACCCAGTGTTTTTCCTATTTGGATATTTGCCAACCCACAGGCTGTTATATTTTTTTTCTAACTTTGAGAGTAAAAATAGGTGAGAGGCTGTCAGTTTTTTCTTTACAGAAATTTTTATTTATTTCTTAGTTCTTTCTTCTTTGGAAATAACTAAGCTGCAGTGTGCATCAAGAGCCTATAGCAGATAAGCCAATCCTGCATGTGCACAGCTGTAGCTGTGTCTGTGTGTGCACGTGCAGGAGACTTTATTAAGGCACCCCAGTTGTACAAGCTGGGAAAGGATAGAGAACAAAAAAAGAAGCAGTGAGTGTGTCAGGGGGTAGGGGCGACTTGCCGGCCATCATAAGCAACCTAGACCCATCCCCCCACCCCCCCACTCATCATCCTCTCCCCCTGGCATTGTGACTCATATAACCCATCTGAAGGCAAAGATAAGGCCTTGTGTCTGCACATAACTTCTCATGCCTGCGGTCATTCTGCACACATACTGTACCTGGCTGAAGGCTTCTTCATCCTCGCCACACTTGCATATTAGTGTGACACATTTACCTTTGGTGCAACTCCAAATTTAGCATCTAAAACACAAGATATTACCTAACAAAATCAGGGACAGATCTTGTTCTGCTGTGTGCTTAAACACCCCTGCAGCTCAGGACGGAAGAGGTTTGAATGATCAGTTGAAGTGTCAGCAGTGATTGTGCAGGAGAAGATGCAAAAATGTCAGTAATGACATCTTGAATTTGATGAGATTCCTTCGGTTTCTTGGGTTTTACCCCCCAGTTACCAAAAATATATGCACATACATTATATTGCCAGACATACTTGGTCCATCTTTTTAATCTAGGGTTGTTTTTCATGGTGCGAGCTTGGCCCCTTAGTTCCAGTTACAGTGCAGTGTGTAACATATGGCCAGATTTCTAGATTATCTAGATAGATATTTTATTACATTCTGAACTAACATTGTTTACAAATTTTTACAAGTACAGCAGCTAAGCCTAAACTTAAAGCCACTGAGGGGCAGCATAGACAGGCTTACTTGTTGACATGCTCTCCTAACCAAACCAGCTGCTGCTCATCAGGTGAAACAAAGAGTCCACTTCTTCCTCTTTTATCACCATTATTGTCTTAAATGAAAAACTTGCAAACATTCACGAATCTGTGTCCATTCACCATTCAAATGTACAAATTTTCACCATTGTACCAGTGTACATCTCACTTGACGTGGCCCGCTGTTGCGGTCAAAAAACAATGTGTGCTCCCCGAGCAACAGAGCAACATCTGTCTCTCAATGGCCCCTTTTACACTGCCAGATTTTCGGCGAATGTTGGGTCGTTTTGCTGCGAGCGTTTAGACACACAGTGCCGGATTGGCGAGTTGATCTGAGGTGCCCAATTTTCCGCCTCGTAGGGTAGTCATATTTTAACCTTTAACCTTTTTGGTTAAAAAGAATTAAGCGCCCTTCCGCCACGGGAGGGGCTGTTGATGACCTGTGGGGGGAGCTGTTGATGACGCCACATGTGCGAGCCACTGGCGGTAGATAAACAGGAAACAGCTGATAGCAGGAATGAGCAGCTAGTAGCAAGAGGGAAACGCAAACCTGACAGACACTGTAAAGATGATCAACTTGGGGAGACAAGGAATTGAGCGCCCTCCTCGTCCTCACAATTGACGGGGACAACGAGGAACGGGCCAACTTATGAGAGAATCGCTGAAGGACTGACCAGCCGCAGCTTTCCTTGGAGTACGTCACACGTTTACGTCACATGTTTACGTCACACATGTTACCTGCTCACTCCAGCCATTTCCCTGAAATAGGCGCATTCTGTCTAAACAAAAGTAGGCAGGTGGCATTGGTGGCACTCCCCGATTTTGTTTTTACTGCCAATGCTGAAAGAGGACTGATTGGGCATTCCTGCAAATTTGCACAATTCCTATTTAAAAAGGGCTAATGAATGGTTCTTACCTGTATTGACAGACACTCATAACAATACAGTGACCCCTACAGGACAAATTAGCAACCTACACACATTTTACACCATGGATGGCTCCTATAACAAGTTTTAACATTGTGTTAAAGATTTCTATGTGTTGTCTTGTAAAGATATCTACTAAAATGAGCGTGCTATTCAGCTTGCCCCTGGCCCATCCTGTCTTGTAATACCACGTGTACCTTGAAGGGTGTTAGTGAGTCACTATAGCCTCTAGTCTTCAGTCTAAGATGAGAAGATGAAGAAGTCAAATCCAGTATCAGTTTTTGGTGTTTTGAGATACTTGTGTTTTCTTTGGACATAGTCTTGCATAGCCAGACTTATCTCGACAATACTGACTTTCAGCTGGGTTGCCGGTGTTCACTTCAAGGGAACATTTACCCAGCATCGTAGCTGGATTTGGAAAGTCCATGACCAAAAGTTGATATGTGATGAGCACCGACAATGCAACTAATGACAACACAAACAGTTCCAAAAAACAATCCAAATGGCAATACATAGCTTTGATGTGGTCGTTTTATGACCACAATTGTCTTGCTAAAACTGCCACATGAGAAGATGATAAGATGGCCATGTTACTCAAACCGGCTCTCAGAGTTTCAGCAGATTGGTTTGATTTTCCATATTCTTGCCTTGCTATTAGAAGTTGCCTCGGAAGTGAAATTTTGCCCTCTGTTAGATTGGAGCATGTGGCCAGATTACAACTTTAAGGCCACTCTTAATGTCTCAGCACACAATACTGTTTCTGACAATAGTCTGCTTCCAATGTTGTTGCAACATCGTTAAGGAGGGTCTTTCCCTTTTTGACATGACAAAGCCAGGCCCATAAAGACTGGCTTGCTTTGGGCCCTGACCTTAGCCTTGTTTAGTGCCCTTTAGAGAAACCAGAACACTGACAGTGAGCAAGGTCTTAGAAGTCAACATCAGTGCTGGAGCTCACTAATGCTCTTGTGGCTGAACAGGGGAAATCTCTGCAACTGGGTTAAAAAAATCCTGTGATAAGCAACTCCAGGAGAACAGATAGTAGCATGTGAATGCCCATGGTTTTGAAATGAGATGTTCAACAATACTTAGCTTTGTAGTGTTAACGTGTCCATATTATTTCGGCCACATAGTATAGATTTGGTTTTACTAGCGGAATTTTTGAGGTATCTGTCTCTAACAGCTCTACCTCCACCCTCAAATGGAGGTGATTGCACCTACCTGAATGGCTAGATTCCATAAGAGGTACATATTTTTATATATATGTTGAATGAACAACCTTTTAAAATATACAGATCACGTTTTTGCAATATGAGATCATCAATCAAAAGCTGTTTTTTTTTTAAATTGCATCTAAACTGTTTCCAAAAGGCTCCAAAGTCCCAGCTTTCCAGACAGAACAACAGATCATTTTTACCCTCAACAACATTAATCCTACCAACAACAGGCTAATGGGGGTTGGCTCATTTAGCTAACAGAGCTAAATGAACTCATTGGTTGCACTGCTCTTGAAGCCAGCACACATCCATCACATGAAGAAAAGCTTCATAACAGCTCCAAGACACAATCTCAGTAATGCTAGCCATATGTCAGCCTTCATTCAGTGTTCATTTAATACATATCTTATCCCTAAATGGGAACTCCATTTGGCAGAATATTGTGGCAATTAATTTAGTGAATATTTAAATTTAAAGATAAAATCCGGGATAATTGCGGGTTCTGTTTGGAAACACATGCCAAGCAGCGTGTGAATGTCATCAAGATGGCTCCATTTTTCTTCCACATCCATTTTGTTCTTTGTCATGCCATGGCTTTGACATTGAAACGTGGGTGAGAAAATCACTTGTCTTCCCGTCGACTGTTTGATACACTTAAAGGAAATCAGAGCGACACTGGAACAAAAGCTATTTTTGTGAAATTACCTGGTGTATTTTAACTTTCAAGCAGCCAAGCTGAGTGTTCATTCCTTGCCACCTCAGGATAATTGCAACTCCAACATGGACAATGTTTTGAATCCTTTGTCTGTATCTGCTTTTGTTTATTTCTTTTTATTTTTCTACCATTTATGTTTTTCTGTAAAAGCCTTTTGGTGCTTCGCAGTGACCAGGTTGCTTGCAGATCTGCGACACATACCATGTAACCATGGAAACAGGGGTTCCAGTCCAGTATGTGGCATGTCATCCCCTTTCTCTCTTGACCTTTCCTGCCGTCTAATAAAAGCTAAATGTCCAACATACCTTGTAAATTCCAAAATATATACTGTGCTGTCAGAACATGTGCAGTTGACTATCCTCACCCACCACCCACAGCACTTAACCCTCCACCAGATCCAGAGAAACCATTAAAGGGAACATGAGATTGTTGTTATTGTCATTGTAATTACAAATTCTGTCAAACGTCATTGACTCTTCGTTGATTCTCAGCATATTTTAATCAGGCGACTTTCTGTTTTATTAATGACATTAATGAAATATGAATTGCAGTCTTTTATGTCTTTGTACTTTTATATTTCACCCTCGTTATCAGTACCCATGTCGCTAAGAGGCTGTAATCAGTTTTGATCAGTGTAGTTGCGTCTGCACCAGTCAGTCTTCACTTCCTGTTCACAAGAGGTTCTTTGGCTTGTCAGTGGTTTAAAGGGGAACAAGTGAGGAGTACTATGCAGTCTGTGAAAAGTTGTGAAATGTTGTCGGGTGCTCTGAAGGAGCTTTGACAAATCTGACAAAACTAACTGTGGTGACGTCATCATGTTATCTCAGTCTGGGCTCGGAGATTAAAGCATCCATAAGAAAATTATTCTGAAAATAATTTGAAAGGGCATGCTGATAGTGATGAACTTAAGAAGAATTATCTGCATCTCCCATTAGCTTTACAGAGCTTTATATTATGTTTGCCTCCATTATTAATCTGTCCTCCCAACAATAACTGTTCTGGTTCACTTTGACCGCTCCTGTAGCTTCTTTTCGCGTCTTTTTCGTGTCTGAAAAGACACTGTTCAGTCACGAGTATTTATTGGTTTCAGTTCCATTCAGCAATGGTAGAAATAAGACACCCAGGTGTCTTATTTTTTTTCCCAGAGGGCTTGCTGCCAAAAAGGGATTTCATGGTCAAGTTTAAGTAAAAAGTTTTAGTTTGGGTTGACATGAATAGATCTCAGTCAGATAGGGTTTTTTGGGAGCAAGCCAGCAGTGGATGAGGTACCTGAAAGCGACTTGAGTAAAAGTACAGATATCTTACCAGAAAATGACTTAGTAGACGACTAGTGAATGACTAGTAGAAGTTATAGTCACTTATTAGAATATTACTTGAGTAATGTAAAGTATCTGATATTTACTGTACTTAAGTATCAAAAGTAGTTTTAAGTAGAATTGGCCAACATGATTTTCATATTTTGCACAATGAGTGAATATAAAGTATTCTGTTTTATGTCTCCATCTGATGGTGGGCCAACACAATTAAAGTACATGCAAAGTATGATTTTAATTCCACTACGGAAGAAACTTGATAATCACTATAATTAGATTGGGAAAAAGTGGATATGTCGATAGCAGTATTGGTTATCAGCCAAATGAGTTGCTGAATATCAGCATATCAGATATTGGGAAAAAAATCCAGTGTCGTGCATCCCTATTCATTATATTAAATGAAATTAAGTAGTAAAAGTAAAAGTAAATGCTGGTGATAAAAAAAGCAAGTGGCCAGAATTCTCAAGCGTAATTATCAAGCGTATTATCAAGTTTATTTCTTCTTAACGTTTACACTACCTTTAAATATAGCATATTAAAATATTACATGTAAAGAAAAACAAGGCCTTTATTCACAACTTTAAGGATTTAAAGAAAACCTTGTGACTATCCAGGGCTGACATACTACAGTGAAACAGTTACCATGGTGTTACATGTCATAAAGCTTTATCTCCTTGAACGTTCCTCGCCCTTTATGCTGTGGGACACCATTCTCACCTTCCATCAAGTCTGTCTCATTGCTGCTAAGAGGAATGTAGTGGCTAGCATGTAGCATCTAATCTGACATACAGCCTGGGCTGCAGCTTTGGATGCACTTGTTTGCACTCACCCTTACATGATTAACCTATGATCTTATTTTTTTTGCTTGGACCACAGATTCAACAAACCTTCCAATTTTATTTTGTGATAAAAAGTGACGAAAATGCTTGGGGAAATGTATTGGAGTAAAAGTATGCATTTATTTAAGACATGTAGTGGAGCGAAAGTGAAAGTTGACAGAAATACAAAAACTCAGGCAAAGTACAGATACACTCAAAAAATACTTGATCATTGTAATAAAGTATTTTACTTTGTTACATTACACCACTCGAGAAAAACTAGGAGGAAAACTTCTCCAGTGTGCACTAATTGTCACCCCTCTTCTGGCACGATACAGTGACGCACCACCACAAAATACTGTCTGTATCTGTGCAAGCGGTGTTCAAACAATCATCCATAATTAGTTGGCGCTGAGTTTTAACGAGGGATTGAATAAGTAACATGAAAAAGGAGTAATCGCCATTTTTCACCGGGCTCTATGCTGCTTTGTGCCATTTGCTTACCTGTTTTCCAACGCATCCTTGAAGTCAAAGGTGACTCACTAGAGAACAAAAACAGAAAGGCATACATTTCCTGCCTTTTAAAAAGTTGCATATATGTGCTAATTTTTGTCAGAAAAGGGTATTACAGACTAGACTTCCCTCACAAGTTGGTAAAACAACTAAAGCCATGAGCGAATATTGAAGTTTCATTTACCAGGTGGCCAGAAGCAAGACTCCAAACGGATTTTGAACCATAACTGCTGCATGTGTGAATAAGCAAAAAGGTGACAACATGTGAGGTTGTGTTAACAACATGTTTCCACTGCACCCAGGGACTGAAAAAAAACCCCACAAAGTCTGTGCTACAATCTGGAGTCATGGAGCTGGACAGATGTGGATATTTATCAGGCAGGATTGGTCTTTCAAATTATGCTATGGAGTTGCATCAGGGGAAGTTTAGGATTGTAGGATCCAGTCTTTTGGGATCTTGACACATAGCAAGGACCAGATATCTCCGCCTCTGTCTCTTCTAAGTCCCCTAACTTTGTGGAAGTTAAACACTAAATTGCTGGAGTGCCCATTCACGGGGTCATGTGTAAATAATGAGCCGATGATGTAATGGCAGTAAATCTGTTTGAGCAGTCCAACTGCTCGAGATGGAATAAAATGATGGCTCAAGTTCCACACAGGATTATATGATGTGTTTAACCGCTATCACAGCAGAATGTGGATGAACAGAATAGTCACATCATAATAAAACGAAAGCATTACTTGCTTGAAGTACAGAAACCGCTGCAGCCTTTCCTGGAGCCGTTTGGAAAATGAATTCAGTTAATGTTATGGAATAAATGTGTGGCAGCTCCTTAGGTGTCCTCACCTTTATTAACCTAGCCAGTCTTTCACTCTGCATCATGTGACCAGTACATGACCGAATGCAGGAAGCACTTGCACTTGTCCTGATCATCTGTCTCCACCCAGGCAATCTGCTGGCACCAGGGAAGATGCCACAGCGCATTAGCAGCAGTGTGACGGCATGTGGCGGCTCAGTGTGTGAAAGCCCTCCTCAGCAAGCCCCCACAGGGCCACTGATACCCAGAGCTGCTAACAGCTTTTGACTTGCAATTAGCCGGCCAAGTTTATCAGCGGCAATAGCCGCAGGAGCTGAAGCGGCACTGCAGCTAGGGCACCTTTTCAGTGCGTGCGTGTCTGTGTGTGTGTGTGTGTGTGTGTGTGTGTGTGTGTGTGTGTGTGTGGCTTTAGGGTAGAAGGGAGTATGTGTCAGGCAGATGTTCTCGACTCTACATACAGCCAGCCATGCTGTGATTAATCAAGGTGGCTGGGGTCATTGTGTTGAGTAACTTCTTCTTCCGTCTTTTGTAACTCACTTCACACAGATAAGACAGCACATGAGCAGACAGAACAATAACACACAAAAACTGGATACTGTGGTAGCCCATAAGGTCAAACACTGCACAAAATTGCATTAACTGAACCAGAGGGAAAGACTGTCATCTTAAGAAGTCCATCCACCCAGCCACCCCCCTTCCCTCCACTCTGGCCTGTCTGCATGGAGGGGGAATTATATTACCCAGACCTCCCCCCAGTTATGATGAATCCTCAGCCCTGAGAAGACTGGCCAGCCCGACCTCCATTTGCGGGAGATTAGATCCTCTGATTACAATGCCAGCTACCTCCCACCACTAGATAAATCTTCGATGGGAGCCCAAAAGCAAAGCCCTCCAGTTCCATTGCAGTTAATAATTTAGTGTTAGAGGGGGACAAGTATTTATGATAATTCAAATGGAGCTGGAGATTTTTGTCGAGATGGGAACGCTAAAGAATGGTTTTAAGTTAAAAATGGCATTTGCTAGGGCTTAAATTTAGAATTTCCATATATTGAATTCACGCTCGGTGTCAGTGCCGTGTCTCAAATGATATCACATTACATGAGTGTCTTGTGAAAGGAGAAATGTGCATTTATTAATGGTTGATGTAGGTGTTAAGGACCGAAGTTCATGTGAAATGTCACACTGCTGTCAGCCTTCATATTAAATGAATTACGTGTTTGCCTAAAAGCTTTTGTTGGCATATCATGTGTCTGTATAATTGTTCATAGATCATTATGCTGAGAAGGGGCAGGAGAGGTGGTGGGGTTAGGACGTGGTTTGCATGCCTAATTTGCACTGTACATGTTTAACAAACGCTGTTACTTAGACGCACTAATTTGACTGCATAAAAGATGCAAATTAGATCAGAGCACAGCCCACAGCCACTAAGCATTGTTTACAGCAGCGGTTCTCAGCACTCTGCCATCAAGACCAGAGATCGGCTGTTTTTTGTTTTTGTTTTAATTCCGACCAAACACAGCAGCAGCTGATTTTCACTGATTCGTTCCACATCTCCGGTTAAAGCTGCCGAAATCAGCTGCTGTAGTGTTTGGATGGAATAAAAACCTGCAGAGTCGGTGGCACACGGCTGAGAAGCACTGTGTGCTAAATGTTAACATACAGCCTCATTTTAAAGGTCCAGTGTGCAGCATTTAGAGGCAGGAATGATATGTAATATTCATAGCTACATTTTCCTCAATATAATCTCCTGAAAATAGGAATGGCTGTGTTTTTGTTACCTTAGAGTTCGTTGTTTATATCTACAATCGAAGTGGTGAGGTGATTGAGGTGTCTGAGGCAAGACAAACAATAATAAAGTAAAATTAGCAAATTGCTTTTTCTTGTTTTTTTCTTTAACCTCCTAGTTTTCTCTCACTCTAATAGTCTCCAAATACTCTCCACTACACCGTGCTGTGGCATGTTCTGACTGTAACGATCACTCACTGATGAACTATATGGGTTTGAGGTTGTACCCTTACTACAGACTGATCGTGTAGCATTAGATATTTGAAACTTTTTTCTCTATAAAAGGGCAGTATTTAGGATTTAGGGGGGATATATTGGCAGAAAAAATGAATAGAACAATCATAATCATGTTTTCATTAGCATATAATCACTGAAGAAAAAGAATTGTTGTGTGGTTGAGTTACCTCAGAATGAGCTTGGCACACAGCATAAGTTTCAGTTGGTTGCAATCTGCAACCTAACCGCTAGATGCCACTAAAACCTACTCAGTAGACCTGTGAATGTTGGTGGGTTTTTTTTGAGGTGGGTGGGATGGGGTTAGGGAGATGCCCTAACCAGCCGCCTATTTTGCCTATAGGAAGAGCTGTGAAGCTGGATTTGTATTTGTGCGTCAACTCTATGCAGACACTACCCTGTAGCCTACACAAGTGGCTTATGTTGTTGTGAGCATTTATACTTGTGCAGTGATGTGTGTCACTCTGCAGTTAAACCTACACAACACTAGTTGGAGGCGGTTTAGTTGATTCAAAACACACATTAAACACACATTAAACATGGCTTAATAGAGACAATTTCAAATACAAATACACAAATCAGCTTCAATATAGCTCGTAGCATTCACAACCAAACACTTGTCTTTATCTGGACACATTTTCCCTACAAATGCAACATGCTAATGTGATTAGCACAAGCCTATGGCATTTGACATTGTATAGATTAGCCCAGCAGCTAACGCACTTTTCCTCCACTCATATGAAGCCAGGGACGACAGCAACATTTAACAAAGGTAATGGTACATAATTTGGTACCATTTTAACTCACAAGATTCACCGACAAAACAACTGTCTTATACTAAACATGTTTTCCAAACAAATATAACATGCTAACGTTATTAGCACAAGCCTATGGCATTTAGTATTTTATTAATTAGCCTAGCGACGAGCTAAGATTTCTGTCTGCTCATATGAAGCCAGGATAAATCACACACAAGACTTAAAATGCTGTTTTTGTGGAGGCTTTATTGTCCTCACGATTTATTGTTTCTCATCTGTGAAATAAAAGTAAATAAAAGCTTTGTTTCCACTGAGGGAAATGCTTTCAGCTTACAGAAATAGACAGGAGGTCTGCTTCGCCGCAACGTGTAGGTACATTCCTGGGAAGGTGGATGTAAGGCTACGGCGTAGAGTATGGCATTGTTTCGACACAGACGTATAAACCTCGCTTGAGTCCTCTCCCACAGAGTCTGCCAGGTTGTTCTACAGTAGCCTAGCACTGACAAAACAAATATTGGCTCTTGGTAGACTCATTCATGCGTTCGCGTTGGCCTCAATAGGCACACAGGAGGAGTTATATTGCTGCAATCTCAGAGCTAGATGCCATTAAATTCTAAACACTGAAACTTTAAGAGTTTATTCCACCAAATTAATAAAAAAAAATACACAGCATTTTCCTACTCATTCATTCATATGGGTATCCAGTCATGCATGCATGTGTGCATAAATTTTGAGATATCAGTGTTCATAGTTTTAATTGAGACTTTTATTCATTAAGTAAGTAAAGTAGTCACCCTGACTACCCAAGATAGTGTTGAGTTTTTCCTGATTCCAGGGACAGATATCTCAAAAACCTAAAGCTATTTATGATACTTCTATGGGGTTTTCAGGTTTTTGAACTGATTTTTTAAGACAAAATGAAAGTATCAGCAGAGATGTTTTATGTGCTCTGAACTTTCACATCCCATTCAGATACCTGAGAGATCCGTGCTGTGTATTTGCTCCGCTGAAAGTGTCAACCTTGAAATGCTCCGTGATAAATTGTGGCACCGACAGCTGCATCCATACTGTGCTGTATATCATCACATATCACTTAGATCCTCTGCCACCGACGTGACCATTACCATATAGATGGTCTCTGACTTCTGACCCTGATCTGTCCTAGGTGTCCATGAATTGCGACTACGTGTTCGTCAACGGGAAAGAGACGCGGGGATCCATGAACGCCAGAGTGATCTTCAGCTACGAGCACCTGAGCGCACCGCTGGAGCTGACCGTCTGGGTGCCCAAACTTCCCCTGCAGGTGGAACTTTCTGACAACAATCTCAGCTTCATCAAAGGCTGGAGGGTTCCCATTCTCCCCGACAGAAGGTGAGGCTCAAATTAAAGCATGCACAGTGCCGGCCCTCAAGGGCGCCATCATCCATAGGGGGCACTACAAATGGGAGAAGAAAATATCAAATATTTATCTTTCACTATTTTATTTTTTTACTACTGTTATTTGAAATATTACATAAGGCCACAACATCATAACTATATGGCAAAGCCTACTAAATAACAGAGAGGCCTTTTTTTCTGGGCCCCCTCCCGAGCTCGTTACCCTTTACCTGCTCTCTGGGGGAGATTGGCGAGTTATCCGACATCATTTGAACCCCAAAACATGCTGTATCGTTATCAAGTCAAAATGACAAAAGCTCTCTGGTGCCCACTCAACTACCATGACACTACTGAGAGGAGTGGACGTGGAGAAAAAGAACATGAAATCACCACGAGGAGAGCTGGTTAAGTTAGCTGTTAGCTGTTAGCAGTTAGCGGCTAGTTACCCTTACCTCAAGCAGCTGGTGGCTGACTCTAGTCAGTAAAAATTAGTATGGGGTGAAGGTAAATTATAACTTTCTCATGATGTGTTCAGTGTCATCTTGTAAAATGGAGCTTTTGGCAAGAAACTTGAATAAGTGCAGCTTTCTGTAGGAGAAATTTCTTCATGTTTTCACAGCACTATGAAATAGGTATTAGAGAGGGTTTGAATCAGTGAGTGAATGAACCAATGAATTGTTTATTTTCGTGTCTGGCCGTTTTAACACAGCTCACCCCTTATGGGAATATTCACACACATTAACAGAAACACATTATTCTAGTTCCATCACGCTGGCACAAAACAAAATAAATTACAGATGTAAGGTTAATACTTTAACACAAAACACTGGCATAACGAGATGAATACCTAATACAAATGAAAAGTAACCCAAATACACAAATAAGTGTTCAGAATAAAGAGTGTAGGAGGACAGACAGGAAAGACAACAACACTGACAAAGAAAGAAAGAAAGAAAGAGAAAGAAATAGGGGCATATTCATATATTATTTTATTGTTGTAAGTTAATTTGTTGTTCTCTTTTTATTGTTTATTGATTTACATGATTATTAAACACAAGTACATGTTAATGAAAGAAAATTAGCACATGACTGTTGGGCTCCAGCAAATGACATGTTATTTTAAGGGTTGTGGGGGGGTTGGCACCGGAGGGAGGCTTGCCTGGGACACCACATGTGCTAGAACCGCTACTGAGCATGCATGCAGTGTTACGGGAAAATGACAGTCTCATGCAACCCGGGTCTTATTTTAATGGCTTTGTCCTTCATTCCCATCTGTAATTTAGCATTGTACTCACCAAGGTAGCTGCTGACATTTGGAAGCATGGCGCTAAAGACAGGGAAGGAAACTTGCCATCAGACAGGTTGTTATTTAGAAGAAAAAATAAAGCAGAATTGTAATTATCATAACTGTCATCAAAGCTCACAGAATTACTTCCTGCCTCAACTCTGACCTGCAATGATAAGTGTAGTCATGTCACAGTCTCTCATGTGTTATGTTGGATTATAGTGCTCACTTTCTATTTTTTTGCTTGACATGCTTTAGATGATCTGGGTAGGAGACCTATTCCTTCATATTTCTCAATCAGTCATTAAGACTGAAGACCGCAGTGTGACCAGGACATATGAACCACCCAATCCCAATCCAAGTCCCTATGGACTCCTTTCATGGCGATACTCCTGCCTGCTTCTCTAAACTGGTGTTGTACCAGCCACCTACTGTAGGTAATACACTGGCTATGGATTAGAATCCCTTATGCAACCCCGCTTCAAAAATCCAACTAAGCCTTTCAGTTACTTTTATTATCATCAGTGTTTTAACCGAAGTCACTGCTTTTTGCTAACAGCTGTGTGGGCGTTTTCATTTCAAAACGCAGATGGAGTCGACCTTTTAATGTTAAGTTTAACCTTGATGGAAACTCTGGAGCGCTGTACATTACATACATTAGTGCTTCTCAAGAGAACATTCTTTTTCTTATCTACTCTATGGTAAAAGCCAACAAAGCCACAGAGCAAAAGATGCAGAATTTCTTGTCTTCTTGTCTTTTACACATGATTACCAGAGGACTCATTGTCCAAAGTACATTCTTAAACATTAGAAACTAAAAAGCAGCCTTCTCCCTGTTCTCCAGGATTTTATGTGTAGTTGCTTGTTTTGCTCCAATTAGATGCTGCGGCAGGCTCAGGTACGCTGCAGAGCTTTACCCTGTGAAATGAGGCTGTCAAGTGCAACTTGATCTACGAGGTTGTCATGTTTGTGTCATAACTATCTGAACCCATTTTACACAACAAGTCCAAGACACAAACTTAATTTGACTTTGGGTGAGTACACAGAAAGCTTTTCACAATAGATATTGACTGTACTTTCACATGGATTATGTTTTTGGACTAACAAGCAGGTAATTTGGGGTGTTACTCAGGACTCTGAATAATAACGGTTGTTGTAGCTGCACTTCACACTGCTGATGCAGTAGTACGGCCGTGCAGTACATAAATCTGTGGCTATTTTTATATTTTAGGTATATAGACTAAATCTGCTCACTCATCTTTTCAGCGTGATGATGGAGTTCACTGCACTTCTACAATTCTTATGTTTATATCGTCGTCATTGTAAGGAATCAAGGCCAAGCTTGGCCTTCATGTCAATATACAGCAGAAGCTTTTTTCGATAGAAGGAATCCAGCAGGCAATAAAAAATGAATGAGCTGTTAGAAATATAACAGCCTTAGATGTGGGGAAGAAAGGCACCAGCGGGAGATTACGGGTGCTCGATCCTGGACCCCGATGAAAAGTGTGGTCTGAGGTTAAGGAGCCTGGGCTCATTTAACTATTCCAGCATTCTTGTCATGCATGGAGCGGTAACAAACAGGCCCACAACCCTTCATTTAGGAAATGTTTAATGGGAGCATTAACACTCACGCGGGTGGCTGCTGTCGTCGCTGCGGGAGTACATCACAGTAGACCAAATCCATTTCTACCCAACCTGAATACAAATGGCGTGTTTAAGGAGTTGTTTGAAGAATTAAGGTATTTCAAATGACCTAGAGTGCTTGGAAAACATCTTGCATAGCCTCATTTTTCAAAGATCCCCAATGGGCTATAATGTGTTATAGATGGTGTATTATTTTGACGTGTAAAATGTGTCTTAAATTCCCACTTTAGCACCATTCATTCATTTTTCTTTTTTGTAAAAGGCCTGCCCTATTAAAGTAGAACTCCGCAGATGACGAATCATATATGGGCTTTTATCAGATTTGTGAGATGTTCAGATCTCGTTATTTTGAATGGTGTTTGCCATTGGTCCAGCGTTTACTGGGCCCCAGGGTTTGCCGGCAGTCTCATATGGTATAACTCTTGTATAACGATATTTTCTTTGTTATTAACGTTCCCCGAATGACAATTGTTGGAATGGTTGTTTCAAGCAAATTGGTGTGCTTTAAAGTTTCTTTCTCTAAAGTATGTATCTCTGCAATTCTTCCAACCCATTTTTTATGCACATAACTTCCCCTGTGCCTTCATGAAAACAATAATCAAAGACCCCTTGTGAGCTATTTTAGGTTGCTATGATTGCCACACAGCCAGGCCAGAGAATTCATCTCGCTGCAGGTGAAGCATTTCTTTCTTGCATGCTGTCATTTGGATTTAGTGAGGGAATGTAATTTCCTTTACTTTTCCCTGTAGTTCTTTGCAGCATCAGGCACCAACAGACAAAGGCAGCTCCCATTATTCTCGCTGGTACCACATGCAGACTTCTGAAGCAGCTGATACTGACTAGACTGGCCTTCCCACAGGACTCTTTGTGTTTTCACTGATATTTCTAGTGGTAGTGTTGGACATATCTTTTGATATATGTGATATAGCATTATTCTTTTTCTTCTGCTGCCTGATCCGTAGCTGTAGTTTTGTCACAGCAGGCTGGCTTCACTTGGTGCTATGTAAAGGTGAAATACAAGGTATTTTTACATCATGAAGTAATTACCACTTTCATTTTAGACTTCGGTGTAACTTGCAGTGATACCTTCTGTTTACCTCTCAGGAAATAGATCAATTCCTGCTTATGTTTGCACCTCTTGTTTGATTGATTCAGTAGCATGGGTTTTGTTTTGAAAACAGCCTACATCTCATTTCAGGGCAATTGTGCTTGTTGTCAAAGTGTTGATGCTGAAGATATCCATGAGTCACCAAGTCTGGAAAAGTAATACAACCCCCACAAAAAAAACATATATTCAGCACATTTATCACAAGTCAGATTCACACACAGGCATGTTGTTTTAGTTTAGTTTAGTTTAGTTTAGTTTATTTGCACATATATGTACAAAAATACAGGAGAAAGAAATTAAAAGTTAAAACACTGTGCAGGAGAGGTACCTCCCAACAATCAAACATAAAAAGAAAAAGTCAAAATCAAAGACTGCAGAATTGAATAGAGTTCCAAACTAAGAAGTCTTGCAAAATGTTAGTACAACAAAAATACAAACAAATTACAAATGAATCAATGAAGAGTTAAGAGTCTTTCTAAGCTAGTTTTCAGATATTTTTTGAATAACAGTAATGCAGATGATGATTGTAGAGATTGAAGAAGGTTTTTCCAAATTTGCCTACTTCAAAGGACGCCTTTGTTTGTTGGTTTCTGATGCCACAAGTCACTTCCCAAACGCCAGATTGTGACGATTTCGGAGTGAGACTCTGGCAAGTCATAAGTGAGATGTACATATTTATACATGAATACACATGTCTGGTATATGTTCACATTAAAATTGATAAAAGTTGATATTTTCTGAAAAGAGAAGCACATTTTTTAGCAAAGCAAGGGTCTCTCAAAAATTCCTTTTGAATTGGAAAAGTCTTATTGAGATGAGTGGGACATGTGGCAGCCCAAGCCGTATTACAATACATCATAGGAGGGTAAGTTAAGTTGTAATAAAATGTTGAAATACAGGAATGATTGACCAGTAAACAAACTCTCCATAAGATACCAGTTGACTTCATACTTGTTGTTTTTTTACAGACAAGTTAAATATGGTATATCCAAGGTAGTTTTTCACCTACTATGACCCCTGGAAATGTATTGTAAGGAACCTGAGTTATTTTGATGTTGTCTATGAAAATTGTGGCTTTATCTTTGTTATATTTTTTATTTTTGTTTCCAAATATCGCAACGCTTGATTTTTCTATATTGAAAGTTTGTTCATCCTAAACCATTTAAAAATAGATGATAGCTCTTCATTTGCCTCTAGAATGATAAAAAAAGGTAGTGCCTTTTGGCAGACCCTAGGTAGGTCATTTATGTATATCAAGAACAAAAGAGGTCCGAGGATGGAGCCCTGAGGTGCTCCACAAGGTAGCTTAGCTCTATTTGAATCATACCTGTCAATAAAGACATACTGTTATCTCTGTTAAATAATCGAACAGTCATTTTAAAGCAACAACATGAAAGCCATATTTCTGTAATTTTGCAGTAAAGATGTTGTAATTAACAGCGTCAAAAGGCTTTAGGCCCGTTTCCACTGAAGTTCCTGGTACTATTTGGGGGACAGGAACTACTACAAGAACATCCTCTCGCTCGGCCCCTCAACCACCGTGTCTCCACTGAGAGAGCGGAGTCGGAGGAAGGTTCCTGTAAAGTTACCGGGCTCTGGATGTGATGTAATCATTGCGCAACCATTTTGACCGGGGCAATGTAGGGGCATAGGGACACCGTTAGCCGTTAGTGGTGTCTGTAATAACTCCGGTCACGGTCTGTGAATTTTTTTTTTTTTTTTTTTTTTTCAGCGGATGTCTTAGTTACAACATGATTGAGCTAACTGGAGTAGTTTCATGCCGTATCCGACAACGGGAGGTTTTTGACAGATGACGTCCTGATGTTAGCTTTGCTGCTGCTGTTAGCTGTCCCTGTCAGCTGCAGCCACTGATGCTTTCTAGACATCATGATTTCCCAAAACTAAATAAATACCACACATAACAACACAAAACTGCTTTGCTAGCTCAATCATGTTGTAACTAAGATATCCGCTGGAAAAAATATTTTTCTCACGGACTGTGACCAGAGTTATTACAGACACCGCTAACAGCTAACGGTTAGCCCAGCTAATCTACGATAACCATGTTGTTATTTACAAACGTCACATCCCACCCTGAGTATATCCAATCAGCACCAAGTAATCCCCAAGCCCCAGCCAGGAGTTTCTTGGGGCTGTTCTGAGTACCTACTCCGAGGCAGGGACTTGTTTAGCCCCTGTAAAAGTTCTGGAACTCTGTCCTTTAGGGGTGATTCCTGCAGTGGAGACACGCACCAACGGCCCCAGCCCCGTAAAATTACCCCGAAGTTCCTGCGGTGGAAACGGGCCTTTTGACAAGTCTAAGGAAATGCCGAGAGAGATTTTCTTGTCGTCTAGGGCTGTTTTCAGATATTGCTCATATTGAATATGAGGCGTCAAATGTGAAATCATAAATTTCTTGTGTTGACAAACGAAACCCAATGAAGGTCGACTCACTTGCTTGTTCAGGAGTTTTCACCTGTATCACTCCGTCCTCATCAGTAGATTTTGGGTGCTCATTTGCCGTGAAAATGTAGTTGTTTCCATGATTCTGTATACGTCTAGGGCTGTGTGCAGAATAATTGCTATTCCCTAATCTGTATTCCCCTATATAAAAGAATCTATGAAGTCTCTAATTAGTTGTAACCCACTTAAATAAATGTGGTGAATTACAAGGGCGAAGGTTTCATTTCAACACTAGTGGGGACACTTATTAAGAAGGGAGTTTGGGTTTTGTCCCCCCCAGGAAATTTTAAGAGGCAAACACTTAATTTCCAGCTTTGTGGTGATTTTTTAATGCACCAGTTTATAATGGAAATGTCTTTATTAATGTTAAAACAACACAAACAGACAACAGCTGATGATTCATTGTCTATATATTATAGAATAAGATGCAGTGAGGCTCTCAGTCATTTTGTATAGCTTTCAACTGTTTTTTCCAACTGTTCAAAACTTTCTGCACATTTAAAACATATACCACATATCTGTGTTCTCTGAGGAGTGGAAAATAAAGTTATATTTGAGGAAAAAAAACTGTTGTAATATAACAACAATAAATAATTTAATGAGAATAAAGTCATATTGTTTAATGAAAAAAATGCTACCTCTCCGAAAGTCCGCTGTGCATTATGTTATTGCTCTGCTGATATTGTAGTATCCCCTTCATATCATCTGACAGACATGGAACCACCTTTGGGACTCTCTTTTAATGTGGCAAAGTTAAATCATCAGAAGTGAAACACCGAAACGAACTGAGAACACTTTTGATCAGGCCTAATGATGAGATGTCTGCCTTCTCTTGAATTAGATGGCACTCTGCTTGTGGTGCTCAAAGTGCCAAAAGATACATCTAAAAAGTTAACAGCAATGTCTCTTTCCAGAAATCCTGACCCATTTACTCAAAATAATCCACAGGCCTTGTGAGCAGTGTCATGAAGGAACTATTTTCTGTCCACCAAACTACACCTGTCAACCGTATCACCACGCAGAAGGAAGCATAGTCTACTCATGAATAAGAGGATGAAAGGCTTCCTTCCCAGCTGAGTTGTAATGTTAGTTAGCTCAGTAGATGCACACTTCCTTCCGGTGGTGATACATTTAATGGGTGTAATTCAGGAGAAAGAAAATAGTTTGTACATGAAACTGCTCAAAGCACGGTCTGTGCACTGACTTTCACCCGAGAGAGCAGTGTTAGCGTCCTGTAAAATTGTAAAGCCAAACCTTGTTCTTTTTTCCTAAACCTAACCACGTGCTTTTGTTGCCTAAAACCAACCACGTGTGTTTGTTGTTGAAGGAAAAAAAAGCATAAATTAGCAGTGTTATACCAACGTATTGCATTTATTTAGAAAGAGACTGTATGTAAACGTTAAATTTCCTGTGAAAACAGAAGTGTGTTTTGAAAACAGACAATGCATGTAACAGGCAGAACTTGACACGGCGTCCGAGAATGTCAACAACCAACGCACCCAGGGTACCTTTCACATCATGTCTGGACATGGAGGGTTCATGACCAGACGTCAATATGTGACGAGGTTGGAGTGAATATGTGTTGAACAGACAGGCAGCAACAGGATTTATGAGAAATCATCTTAGTTTTTGGGAGGCCCTGTAGCACTGGCAGGAGATATCAGGATCCATTTGTGTTGACCTTGGTCCTGTTTGTTTACAGTCATTATAGTGTGTTGCGATAATGAATAAGCTGATGTTTGCAAAGGCCTTACAATGCACTGTAAATAAAACCTCAAAGTAAGAACTCTGATACAAAATAAAGCAGCTCGTTAGTCATCTCAAACACACTCCCCTAACACCAAATGGTGATGATTATCTGCATCAGACTTTCCTAAGCTGCTTCATTTTGTGATTGTTAGACTGAATTATTGTCTTTTCATTAACTCCTGTCAATCCCCCCATCGCTCAGGCTCCCCTGCTTATTTTCCTCCTCTCACAGGTGCTCGGACTCTCCTTTGTACAACCTCCTTTTATTTTCCTTTCCGTTGCAGCCTTTCCATCGTACATCCCCTCACTTCTGCAACATGACACATTCTGAACCTTCATGCGCAGCAAGGTCTCTTGGCCTGCAGTGGGCCTTTGCTACAGTGCAGTAGAATTGCTCACTGGCTGCATTATCCAGCAACATGCTCTAAAAAAGGAAAGGAAGTGTAATCAGGCGGGCAGCCCGTGTGCACTGAAGCTTCAGCTTGTACGGTTGTATCAGAGACTCTAATAAGAACAGACAATATTCTTCTTGGGGAGAAAAAATATCAACCTTATTTTCAGGTACAGACTCAGGAAGGTAAACTTTCACTGACCTGAGCCAAGAGTTGTGAAACTCCTTGACAGAGACAGAGAGAGTCTTACTGTCTCATTGGGTTTTTCTCTACCTTTAACTGAATGAGTAACTGAGTGTGCAGTCTCAGCGTCTGCTGTTAACTCACTTACCTAAGTACAACAGCAACTACATGACCTGAAGCTAACACTGTCAGTCTCCAACACACATAGGGCTGCAGTATGAAGTCCAGATGTCAGCCGGGCCAGAGAACTAATATTAAAAGGAAGAAAAATGCACTGTACCTAAAATCAGTTTATGGTTCTAGTTTCCCAGTTTAGTGTCTTCTTATTACCTTTTAAGATGATTAAAAAAACATCAAGCGATTGCTCTTGATTAAGTTATCTGGTTTTGAGTTATTAAGGTACTCAAAATTAAGTTACGCATCATTTTTAAATTGGAGGTCACAGAAAACATTAAAAAACTTAATGGTCAGGATTGATGCAGCAGCGGACTGGATATCTGGACTGTTATGGTATGTTTCCTTTGCATTGGAAAGTCAGAATTTCCAAGTTCCCTTCTCTTTGTGCACAACTGTCGTAAATAAATTGACTATATTGCATTGACCTTTATCTGTGGCGGTCCAGCCCAGCTGCATTGGTGTGCGTGTATCTCCTCATCGGTTTGATTGTCTCATGTACCAGCGCACTCAAGACAAACTTTTTTGTTGCCTGCACAATTGTTGGTGCAATTTCACAGCAGCCCTGAGACTTGGCAGCGAGTTCCCAGTTGGAATTTTACCTAGAACGCCCCCTGAAGTCGGATTTCCGCCTGGTAAAGTCGGAGGAACCTCACCAACCCCGAACTCACAACTCCAAAGTGGCTGCTCGGTGCATTAACAGCAGTGAAAGCTGTAGTAATGCACTGTTTACTGTCACTTCTGTCTCATTTGTGTCTTTTTAAATAAGCTGTAGACACAGCACTGTACAACTTCTATCTGTGGACATGTTGCTACAGTGTTTGTATTTACAAAAAAAAAACAGCTTTATGCATTGTTAACTACTGGTATTGCTAATAATGTCGAACCTAGCTTGAAGTGGCATTACTAATAATACATAATACTTGGGTTTGACGTCATTCCCAGCTCCAGTTTGCAACATCCAAGGTAAATGGAACACAGCATTAGGTCCTACTGTGTGTACTTTGTGTGTCATTGTGCAAATTGAGAAAAAGCATGTTGGCCAGTTCTAATATTTCATTTTAAAGCAGGTATCAGCGGAAACAGATGTAATGTTGATATTATCACGCATCGCTAATTTAAAACAGTTTACTAAGATATCTGTAAGACAGTGTTGTTTAATTGTATTTTTTAGCCCTTGTTCTCTGAATCTGAATATGTGATGAAGGACTTTTTTATCTCTTCATTTTCTCTTTTTTAATTCTCTCAACATAAAAAAAACTCTAGTAGATGAAGAAAACATGCAAACACTAGACAGATAAAGCCCAGTGTGAAGTGCTGCCGCTAATGACTGCTCATTAAATGAGTTTTATTTTCAGCAGTTTGGTTAAAGTGTGTTTTTTTTCAGGTTTGTTCTGCTGGTCCTAATTTGGTGATAAATTACCATTGTTTTCCTCATGAATAAAAATGCACCAAATGGTCAAGTCTCAACCAGAATGATGCATACTAAACTGTAACAATTCTGCTAATGGTTTGGTTTTTTTATTTCTTAATTTAAAAAAAAAACTTAAAGGCCATGCATGCGACAGGCATGCAACTTTAAAGGCTTGTGCGCACTTAAAGGGGACCTGTGACACTTATCCATATTTTGTGTCTTATACATAGTTTTACAATGAAGGATGTTCATAGTAAACGTTACCAAAGTTTCAAATAACGAGGTAACTGTATGTAGAAGTAATCCCTAAAGGCAGATTGGTCTGAATACTCAGTTTCGACAGATGTAGCATACAGGACACTGCTACATGTGGCTCAAGCTAATGTCAGGAAAACATGTAATTTTGGTTGCCAATGTTGTAAATTTTGTTCTGATTTCAGATCATATTCCTGCTGGAAAATGTCAGTCGTGTTTTGAAGCATTTATTGGTGATTTTAATGATAGAAAGTGCTGCTATTCTGCGTCACAGTCATTCCCCTGCACCAACCACACTACGAATGTACACATAGCTACATGTAGCGATATGCTAATGTCAGGGAAACATGCAATCTTAGTTGCCAGGTGTGTAAATTTCTCCCCAATTTCAGATCATATTCCTGCTGGAACATGTCAGTTTTGTTTAGAAACTTTTATTGGTGATTTTTCATAGTAAAAAATTGCAGGTATTCGCTGTTACAGTCAATCCTGCTGCAGTGATAGTGCAGAGCCGCCAAAAATGAAAGACTAGAAATGTCAAACAATTAGAGCAGACTGCTTTTTCAGCAGAGAAGCTTTCTCGTCTTCAGCCACTGAAAGCGCTTTCACATTCACCCATTCACACAGGGGTGGCTGAGACTATCATACAAGGTGCCACCTGCTACTCAGTAACCATTCACACACTCTCACACACCGATGGAACAGCCATCGGGAGCTTTTTGGGGTTCAGTATCATCTGATTAGTGGACGACCTGCTCTACCTCTGAGCCACAGCCGCCCCCAAGCATGTAAACATGTTCTAGTAGAAAGTACGAACCTAAAAATGAGTGTAGGTCCTCTTTAATATTTGAGATAGAATCCACATGCAAGATTATTGTAACCTGCAAATGTCTAATTTACTACAGGAAAATCAGGTTGTTGCAGCTGCATGCTATTTTTGTTTTGTTGTTATGTTTTGTTGTCGTGGTTATTGTTTTACTGCCTGCATACATGCAGTTTGTACTAATGCTATGCATCATTGTGCTGACTAATGTAATGTCCATAGCTTTTTACCTGTCAAGACAATATTTTCCATAGCATTAAATTCACCACATTGTTGTGAAAGAGTTTTGCATTTTTTATTAATTTCAAAGTAACACATTCAATCAGCCATGGACACACTGAAGTGACCCGAGCTTAATCAAAGCGAAAGAGGTTCATGAGGGTACATTAAAGTTGCTTGAATGAACAGCTACATGTAGGTACCTCCAGTGATCCATGAGAGCCTTATGAGGGGCATTTTATTCCTATACATCACATAACCTGCCAGCGCAAAGTATAAGCAGAGCAGAGTGCTGAAGTATGGGTGGGAAGGATGAGGTGTGGAGAGGAGGCATGCTAAGATGAATTAATAATCGAGCCCAGTAGGTGGGACAGGTGGAGAGGTGCACACAACAATGCATCTGGATGTTGAGGGAGTGTATTCTAAGCGGTTATGAGACCTCAGGACAGAAGTGTTTAGCCTAATAATCAGACCAGTTCGTTGAATCAATGGGTGGGATATACACTTTGTCAGTGGCTGACAGCCCTGCTGCTTCTCCTGAATCTCAAGTCGTTCATATAGTTAAGTCAAAGCTAAGATTAAGCAGAAGAGTGCTTTTTAAGGAGGAACTGGCAGACTGTCAAGCGTGCTGAGCGAAGTTGGGTAACTCATACATCTTGTTGTAGAGCAGATTGTGCTCAGTGGGGGATGCACCTGGCATGTTTAACCCCGCTGCCCAGGGCTCCTGTGAAATAAGAAGGGCATCGGTCCAAAACTCTGCTTTCTGGTGCCTATCATTCCCTCCCTGCTGGCCCCGAGGATCTTTTTCCTCATCGCTGTTACATCAGAACAGATAATATGATGGATTCATGTGGAGCGGTGCCGAGTTTCTCATCACTGTTATGATGTCAAATTACAAAATGAGTAGACACCCTTAAGAACAGACGGCACACATTGAGACGTAGCATCATGCCACAGTGCTGAGCATAATTTAGCAGCAGCTGCTCAGTTTAGAGAAGTGACTAGTTGTGATTGGTGACGGCTTTAAGTTTTTAATGTTTCATGAGGAGTTCTTAATCTTTTCAGTAGCCAATTCCAGATGAATTTGGCCAGATTCTGCACGCTGAGTTAAGCTTCTCGAGTTTTCCACCTCAGTTTCTTTGTTGCAGGGAACTCACAGCTGCCTAAAATTGGCACCCACGTCGTTCATAGGTGGTTCAGAATAGTACTTACTTTATTAAATTCATCCTTGACACCATATAGAGGAATGTTTAATGCATTTTTTCTCTTTATCACAATATTTCCCCTTTTCTCTCCATCTTAGGAGCACCAGAGACAGCGACGCAGATGATGAGGACGATGAGCGCCGCGTGAGCCGAGGCTGCACCCTGCAGTACCAGCGGGCCCTGGTGAAGGTGCTGACCCAGTTCCACACCACCTCCACCGAGGGCACCGATCAGGTCATCACCATGCTGGGGCCCGACTGGCAGGTGGATGTCACGGACCTGGTACAGGACTCGTTGAAGGTGGCCGACCCAAGGATAGCCGAGTTGGTGGACAGGACAGTGTTGGTGGGCTTGGAGCTGGGATCCACCGTGCTGAAGGTAAACACACCGCCTTCTACGCTTCAGTGCAGAGAATTCACATAAATCAGCAGTGAAAAATTAAGTGCCTTGTGATGACAAATGATGCATCTGAGTGAGAAGCCTGAAAGTGGGCTTGGAGTTCCTGGAATGTGCCCACCGCAGCTACCACGCGCACACACACACACACACACACACAAACTGAAGGTGGAGTTAAAGAGATGAGGAAGGAAGATTTAAAAGTTAGAGCTCATCACTCTCTCAGAGTTTACAGATGCTGTTAGCCGGGGCTAAAGACGCTGGTTTCTTTTTTAGATTGCTTATGCATTGATTAAAGCTATGTCATGCAGGATGTCCCTAAACAAGACTAGGTTAGAATCTGATATACGGCTGGACCATGTAAATGACTGTGGCCTTTGATTTGAAACAGGAAGTGGCAGTATCACACTCAGACAGCAGAAGGGACCTTCTTTCTCTGGAGCTGTACTCACTGATCATTTAACACAGGCAGGTCCAAAGTCTGAGCCAAGGGCCAATCATGGCCTGCGGACCAATTTTAAACAGCTTGCGGCTTGTCGTTCAAACTTCACTCTATGTGGCCCCACACATTATTGGCATTCAAGCAAGCTCACTTTGTATCTTTTCCATTCACCTCTCAATGGCAGGACTGTCACACAATTTGTAGACATGCACCAAGTAGGAATTACACAGGTGGGACTAATGTGTCTCCACATGGTAAATGAGCAGACAAACAGTTACCTAGCAACAGGGCCGTCGCAACCCGACAGGCAAACTAGGCAATTGCCTAGGGCCCCGAGCTGGAAGGGAGCCCCCAGAGACGGCTGACATTGGTCCATATCAATGACAATATGATGGAACCCCTATAGACACTGCAAGAAGGACAACACGTTGGAATCCCCCCTAATGGGGCCCCCTACTAGCCGCTGCTTGCAAGTGGCTAAGTAGGGTGACCAAACGCCCTGCATTGTGCGGGACTGCACAGCATTTCTGTCTCTTTTCATGCGACATGCAAATTGAGACCATATCCAGCATGATTGGTTGCCACCCGCGCTAGCATTGTTGGAGTACCATAGTACTATGGTACCTCACGGTACCACTACTGTGGGATAAGTTCAAAGTCCAATCGCAAGAGTCCAACCGCAAGGTGTCTAGTATAAGGCAGTAGTTTTGTCTGTGAACCTTGTGAGTTCAAATGGAGCCGAATTTTAGAAGGTTACCTTTGTTGAATGTTGTTGTTGTCCCTGGCTTCATGAGTAGAGGACCGCTAGCCGCTACGCTAGTTAATGCAATGAAAAATGCGCCGTTGCGCATGGACACTAACCCTCTTGCGCAAGCAAAACAAATCATTCAGCACACTATGCAAGTACAGATTTCAACCAGCAGCAGAAACGAAAGGTGAATCTTGTTGAACAGGGGTCACAGATGCCATATTCCTGTCAAATACGCCACAAGATAACGGCTTACCGGCGACGGAGAAGTCCGTCTCCAGGTCCAATAATTTCCTCTTTGTTGATTTCATGACTGCCCAGAAATACCTGAACAGCCGAGCCGTGGCGGCACACAGGTGTGATGTGTCAGAGGAGAAACGAGCCGTTCACATTTCTCTCTTTGTGGCAGGTAATGGCTGACAGACCTCACCGCACTTTAGGGACTGTTCTTTATTTATTGTAGGAGTCATTATTTGTCTGCTTATTTTCAGTCTGTCTCTGTTTATTTTCAAGTTGTCACTGGGTGGCAGTGCAGATTAGGATGGTGGTTTGGGTCCACGTCATAATGGGTGCAATTAGTATATAGGCTCAGGTGTACTGGGTGGCCATTTTATGCATGGGTGACGGGAGATTGCACAATTTTTACCGCTCCCTAAGACACCACTTTGTACCAGCTAGGTGCCTCTTGACTAGGGCTCCCAAAGTGTCTTGAAACAGCCCTGCCTAGCAACAGATATATCCTGCTAGGTAGCAGACGTGGCCACAGTAAAGTAGGAGTGTAAGAAAACATTGATACACTTGATAAACTTGTGAAATTATGTTTTGTGACACTGTGTTTTTGGGCACCAAGCAGTGAGGCGACAAGTACACAGGAGTTGTTGACAAAATTGTGGGTTTTTTGTCAATACACAGCCCTGCAGCAAGCATTGCTTTTGTTTCATTTGCACAGGATTTTTTATATTCTAATAACCCATATGATGCATGAAGCAGCTGGACCTCAGGTATTTTGACTTGTCTTATCTGGTCCCCATTCAAGGAGGTTTGGACACCCCTGATTTTAACACAACCCTCCCCTCCTTAGCAAAAGTTTGTGGTCTGTGTCATTTTGAGCATTTATACCATAGATCAGTGGTTCCCAACTGGTCCAGGCATTAGTTCAAGGTCCACACAATTTAATATATTCAGCATCATACTTGTGTTTGGACGTGTCATCCAGTTAGTTTACTGCCTCTGTCAAGTAGCTGCCCATTAGCCACTCATTCTATAGAAGGAAACAGCACTTCAAAAGAAAAGCTCTGTGCAGGAAATTCACCGTACTTCAAAGTATAGTTTGTTTTTACAAACTTACCAGGTTCGGAAGTCACCTGTGGTCCATTCAGAATGGACTAGCGACCCACTTTTGGCCCACTGCCATAGATGTATATGGTTAATAATTCATTCTCGTGATGTTAATAATAATGTGTCACTCTGCAATAATACATAAATAAAATAATAAATAAATGCTAGTTTCTGTGAAGAGCTGTAAAGTTTACTTTGTTTCAGCTAACTTACCTAAAGAAACCTAAGTAAAATTACAGAATGTATCTCATATCATTTTATTGCACAAGGTTCACAGACAAATGTCTTTTGCTGGACTTATTTTCCCCAAAAATCCAACATGCTAACATTACTAGCATAAGCCTATGGCATTTTACATTGCATTAATTAGCATAGCGGCTAGCGGTCTTTTCCTCTACTCATGAAGCCAGGGACAACAGCAACATTCAACAAAGGTAACCTTCTAAAATTCAGCTCCATTTGAACTCACAAGGTTCACAGACAAAACTACTGCCTGAGACTAGACACCGTTTCTCCACATATACAACATGCTAACATTATTAGCATAAGCCTGTGACAGTTCCCGTTGCATAAATTAACCTAGTGGCTAGCAGACTTTCCACCACCCATATGAAGCCAGGATAAATCACACACACTTCAAATACTATTTTGTGAAGGCTTTATTGTCTTCACAATTTATGGTTTCTTATCTGTGAAATGAAAGTAAATAAAAGCTTTGTTTCCACTGAGGGAAATGATTTCAGTTTACAAAAATAAACAGGAAGTCTGTGTTGCAGCAGCACTGTCAGCACCTATTCATAGATTGATAGATACTTTATTGTCCTCATGGGGAAATTTGACTTGGACTCCCATCAGCACACGTGGACACACACCACCACCAAATAAGAACACATTCAGACAACAAAGAGCACATAAAAATGCAAAAACATAACCAACAGATAAATACACACTCTGAGGCATCAATCAGTCAGTCAGTTTTGCAGTACAGCCTTTGTAACCTCTGCTTATTTTGGCTACTGTTAAAAATACCAACTGATACAGGCACCAAAGAGTTCTTAAACCGATTCAGTTTGCACCACTGAGCTCTGTATCCTCTGCCTGAGAGTAACGACTCACACTGAGACTGCAGGATATGGGATGGATCACAGAGGATCCTACCTGTTAAAGTACGCACTGGTTAAAGAGAGACTGAAGGTTATGATGATCTGTCTTACCAATGATTTTCATCACAGTCTGAAACAGATGTGATAATTCTTTGATGATACAGGAAGCCTACCTGATCATACTCAACAGCCAGTGGGGAAAGACCAACACTCAGATCATCAATCACTTTGACCAGAGGTTTAACCTCAATACTTACTCTCTCATGGGCAGACTTCCGTGTTTCTAGGGCTGGCCTTGCATTCTGTGGTAAGCCAAAATCAAGGTATAAACAACCATCACTTATGACCCACCAGCAGTGTGTGGCAGTGTATTTATCTGCAGAAACTCCGCCCTATGCCTATATTTTCTTATTTTCTTCTTAAGTTCTGGATGTTGCCGGACACAGCGTGCAGGTGAAATCAGGACTTTATTCAAAGGCGGCAACCAGGTGGCAGACTCTGAGCAGTGCCATCTGGTGGCACTTTTTACATTATTACAGCCACATTTCAGCTGGCACATGAACAGCCACTGCAACTGAAGTAATGATAAAAATAGGAATTTGAAAGACGACCGGCAATGACTGGTCATGGATGAACATGTAGTCTGTCGTGTCTGTTGGCCAAATCACAACTATGACTCCATAAATGCCTAATCTGGCATAGTTACTGTCGGAATGGAAAAAAGTCATGTAGTCTGAGCCCTGCATAAGAAAATCTTTGAAACAGTACCAAGAAAACTTTTTAGTGAAGGAGAGTGAATCTGGGGTTCACTATCACTTCTGCGTGAAATACTATTACCACCTGCATAGCTTTAAAATGCAGGTCTTGTACAACATTATATTATTTTGGTAGATTTCGGTGATCATTTTTATTGCTATGATAATACTTTATTCACAACCACTTGTTTAACTTCTTTTTGCCATTTTGAAAATTATAACTTGAGGAGTACAATGTTATGAAAAGCATCTGGAGTGACAGCCTAAACTGTGAACAGAACACCAAAGTTGTAATTAACAAGATGCATCATTAAAGTTTCACAATCTGTTTGTCGCTTCCATCTTTCTCTGTCACCTTTTGTCTGTTATAAAACAACAACCTCTCGGCTTCCCTGTAAGTGTATGCAGCTGTTGGTGTCCACTTCTCTCAAGTAAAAAAGCGGTCTGACGTAAAGTGCATATAAATGCATCAGCCGAGACAGGTTCAGGAGTCCTTAAAAAAAGGAAGCTGCACAAGTTATGACTCCTGGGCAGTGATTTACGGATGCTTCACTGGTCATTTATGGGGACAGGGAGAAGTAACGGTTGGTGAGATTTTTGATCACCATGAAAGATCACAATTTCAGGCTGTCAGGAGAAAGAATGGTCGCCTGATGGATGCGTCCGATGATGGCGAAATAGGGAGGAAAGATATAAGTCGCCAATCCATCATTTTAAATGGGCAATGGATCATTTGTAATCTGTTGAAGGGTATGAATAATTATACATCAATTTACCAGCAGACGTAACTTGCCACACTGCGTCATAGCAATTGTAAATAAATAAATAGATAGGGCGTTCAGGAATGATTACATCCCACAAATAACTTTAAAAGATAGTGAACTGATCAAGAAGAACATGCGGTAGCTGGTGTGGATCAGTTCAGTCAGAACAGCATAGCAGTGCAAGCGCTCTCCTGAACAATTTGCTAGGAAGGTGGGTTGATAATTCATCATATGTTGATATGATTGTTCTGAAAGGCCATGTAATTAGCCATATGCTTCTGTTTGGAGAGAGTGTAGCTATTTCCAGAGCAATGTATGTTTGTTTTCTGCCGTAAGATAGGCTTTTGGTCTACTGGGACACTTCTTGGACTATAGAGGCTTCTGGATTTTTGAATCTTTGGAAAAGTGGCGTGAGGGTGAGAAGACCAAAGAACACAAATACTATAACTCTATTAGCATCTGTTGCTGGTAGTTCTTTGGAGATAGAGAGGTGTGGGTGCAGGAGGAGTCAGGAGTGGTAGGGCTATGATGTGGAGGATTTCATGGAGGAACATTTCCTCAAAACTTAGGATCTTGAGGGGGACATTCAGATTCTGATAAACTTAAATTAAAAGCCTAGTCCCAGTTAAACGCCTCGTCCCTTTTACTAGCCCAGTTAAAAACCCCGCTCTGCCCCGCCCATGTGACGCATCACCTCTGTGCCCCATGTATTTCAGCCATTAGAGTCTAAAGGCAAGCTAGCAGCTCTGTTAGGCTGTGCTTTGGCACATTGGTGCTTTGAGCAAAATGCTAATGTCAGCATGCTAACATGCTCAGAAGGACAAAGCTAATATGCTAAGCAGGTTTAATGTTTCAGAAATCGCTTCAAAATTTCAAAGCAATCCATCAAATAGCTGTTGAGATATTTCAGTATGGACCAGTGTACAAACGACACTGGACATTACCACTCCTCAAATCGTGCAGCGAACATGGCTGATAAAAATAAGAATAGTTGAAGCATATTTACAGGAAGACTTCACTCCTAATTCACTCAGTCATAATTAAAGCTCTCAGCATGGCATCACTTTATTATGTGTAAGTCAAGTAATTGCTGTTCACTGAGACCAAAACTCCAGCTGCCTCCTCTGCCTGCAGCTCGCGCCCTGTAGGTGTGAATGAATGAACGAAATGTGCAAGGCAACTTAAAGAATATCCTTCCTTAAAAAGTCTCATGTTAAAACACCATGAAGGAAACAGAAATTAGATCTCGGCGGGATGAAATGATTGATGGCTCACAAAACTCACATTACAAAGAAGTTACAGTAAAGGACCTCCAGTCTGCAGTGCGAAGAACAGTGAAATTATTATGCAGATTTTTCTGAAAGTGAACAGTATAGATCTCAACAATGGCCCTCTTAACAAAAATTCAGTCTTTCAGAGGATTTGAATTAGTCTTTGAGTCTTTGGAGTCTGATTCAAATTGTCCACCAGCTCATGAATATGAATAAAGAGAAGGAACAGCTTTTGTTCACTTAGTGCAGTCATTTGATTTCTGTCTTTTTGGACAGACGGTTGAGGATTATTGCATGAATTAAGTGTGTCCGTGTTAGATCTGACAGGTCTTTATAAATTAGGACAAAAAAAGAGGAATTATCTGAGGTTTAAACTTTTAACTAGAAAGATAGCAGATCCTGGTTTTTCTGTAAAGGGCTTGTTTATGTCCTGTGATTATATGGCAGAGTGATGACTTTCTAGGAATTTGGCAAACCTGGGGGGAGTTGGGGGTTTAATCCAGAAGATTACTGGACAATAGCTGTTTCTGAAAGCAAAAAGCCAGACTTGGACGAATTCACTGTTGGACGTCTCATCCGAGATTATTTCATTAATATCTGCAAACACCAACCAGTCGCCCAGAGACACAAAGCAGAATGGAAATAGAGTGCAATCTGGAGAATCTTTAATATCTCCAGAAAATATTTACTCTATGATGTATTTGCAGTGTGGTACATATCTCAACTGTTTGAATCCTATTGCAATGATAACTTCACTGGATGATTTTGTGTCAGTCACATGGGGCAGCTGTGGCTCAGAGGCAGGTCATCCATTAATGGGAACATTGGCATTTCAAACCCTGGCTCCTCCAACACATGTATTGAAGTATCCTTGGGCGAGATACTGAACCCCAAATTTCTCCCAGTGGCTGTTCCAACATTGTATGAGTGCATGTGAATGGTTACTGTGTAGCAGGTGACACCATGTATGGTAGCCTTGGCCACCAGTGTGTGGGGCTTAAGACTGGCCTGATGCGCTCTCTCCTCTTGGTTCTGGTTAAAAGCCGAGCTGCAGAGTTTTGAATAAGCTTTAGTCTCTCAGTGGTGTTTTTTAGGAGGCCAGTAAAAAAGTGCATTACAGTAGTCGAGTCGGTTTGGAATAAAGGCATGAATCAGTTTCTCAGCATCTTTGTAACATGTAGTGTAAAAGCGCTTTGAGTGGTCGAAAGACTTAGAAGCGCTATACAAGTGCGGACCATTTACCATTACCACAAAAAACACAAGCTGGAGGTTTGTAGAGTGAATATTCAAGTACATGTTCCACCCACAATTTAAGCCCATCTAAATTATATAAAACAGCAAGACTCTTCAAATATTATCACATCTTTTTAAAAAATATAGAGAGTTATATAATCTATGAAGGTGTGAAGATAATAAATGCAATAAAATGTCAAAACAAACTCCCACATTACAGCCTCTATTCCCAGATGTCACATACACAAGAGCAATGTCTTAAGACCCAGGACATTTGTCTCGTGTCATTCCCCCTCTTCCTGTCTCTCCATACTTTGATCTGCCTAATAAAGTTGAATATGTCCCCCAAGAAAGTAATAGTTTTATTGGAGCGACTATCAGGGACTCTGGGCAGACTGTTCGGTTGCGCAGCTCTGTCGCTGTCGAGGGAACCCTTGCCCTGCAGAGGGGGGTGCAGAGGTTTATTTTGCAGCTGTTGCACCCACTTACTTTGCGACGTGGGAAGCTGTGTAATTGCCTGAAAGTTTACAGGACGATAAAAGTTGAAAGCGAGGGTCATGTTTTCTTCTTCTTTTTTTTTTTCCCTGCTGCGTTTCGAGAGGTATTACATTTGTATTTCATCAGAACTTCATCCTCTTGGAAGAGAAGCACTTTGTGTTTTGTGCAAACAAGCAGAAACAGGCAGGATACATCTCAGAGCTCGTCAGTGTTGATTACACTGATGGAGGGTTTAATGAAAAATGGCCGTCATTTCTACAAGATGAAGGCTCGAGCTTGTACAAGTCAGAGCGTAACCAGACTAAACTGATCTGTCACTCAGGTTCACAAAAAATGGATCAAGGTTCAATTTGATAAAGCTGTTCTTCTGAATAGCAAATTGTATTTTGTTGAGAGTTTGCTGTCTTGATGTTGTACACAGGTTACTGTCTAACATGGTTAACTGATACTGCCTGTTACATGTGTCATATGTGGGCTGAATATTAAAACTGGGTTAGGCAGAAACCTGGAAAAAGCAAAAACAAAATGTGACAGAAACTGAAAATACAGCCTCCCCCTGCAGCTCACCCCTTTCTGTTCTAAGCCCCTCCCACTAGACGACCACGGGCATATGCACACACTTTATACAATAATCCAGTGTTTCCAGTAACCCAGTGTTTCCCATACATTGATATATTTAATTTCACTGCACTGTCGAGTTGTGTGCATAAACTCAGCCCCTCCTTGCCCTACTTTCTTTTTCTCTGTTTATCAGACCACATATTAGACAAGAATTAGGTAACTAGCCATCCTGTATTTCCTCCATGTCACTTCCCACCACTATAGACTGCTTCCTGGGGATGAGAGCGGGCAGCAGCTCCGGAGCTTTGTTCAGCAGCTGTGGCGGCTTGATTTAATAATAATAGTAATCTTTATTCATAAAGCGCTTTTCTAAACAGAGTTACAAAGTGCTTTACATGTCAATAATTAAAACAGACAATAACACATTTAAAAGAATTGATAAAAACATCAAAAGCTTCCCCTCACTCGTGAACAAGAAGCTTTCTATTTACTGGTCCATCTACGTCCCAACCCTCACCTATGCTCAGGAGCTCTGGGTAGTGACCGAAAGAATGAGATCGCAGATACAAGTGGCTGGAATTAGTTTTCTCTGTGGGGTGGCTGGGCTCAGCCTTAGAGATAGAATAAGGACCTCGGACATCTGGAGGGAGCTCGGAGTAGAGCCGCTGCTCCTTTGCGTTGAAAGGTGTCAGGGGTCCAGGGCAGACCCAGAACACACTGGAGGAATTAGATATCTCATCTGGCCTGGGAATTCCTTGGGGTCCCCCAGGAGGAGCTGGAAAGCATTTCTGGGGAGAGGGACATCTGAGGTGCTTGCTTGGCCTGCTGCTCCCGTGTAATGTCTTCAGATAAGCGGATGAAAGTGGATGGATGAATGATGAAAACATTTTAGTGTATAAAAACTGAGGAAAAAAATTCGGTCCAAAATGACTTAAAACTCAAGTAAAATCAGAAAAGGCTCTCAGATAAAAGTATGTTTTAAGAAGGGACTTCAAAAAAAAAGACTGACTCGGCCGGCCAGATTTCCTTTGGCAGACTGTTCTAGAGCCTCGGTGCCCCAACAGCAAACACTCTGTACCCTTTAGTTTTCAACCAAGCCTGTGGAACAGACAAAGACCTCTGCCCAAGAACCTCAAAGTACATCCTGGCATGTACAGCACTAAGAGGTTGGAGATATAGCTGGGAGAGAGGCCATGAAGAGCCTTAAAAGTGATCAGTAAAATCTTAAAATCTGTTCTAAATCATACTGGGAGCCGGTGTAAAGAGGCTACAACTAGAGTGATGCGATCACGTTTGTTGGTTTTGTTTAAAGCCTGGCAGCTGAGTTCTGTACATTCTGGAGTCGATAGATAGATTTTTGATTCAGGCAAGATAATGGCAGCAACAGAAAGTTTGCTGATCCAGCAGGAAGTCAGGGTGGGAAAGCTTTCTGCTTGCAAGATACGGGTTGCTGCGGCTGCTGATTGCGGGTTGTCCACACAGCTGCTGCCTGCTGAGGTGGTCTGTAGCGGCGGGGAGTGGGGTGGAGAACACACTGTGAATACAAGGCTCCAGCCCAAAACATTCTCACTCTGACCTTGTCACATATTGATGTTTGGTCATGGGCCAGGTACTCTGGGTGTGTTGGTTGTTGATGTTCTGGGACACCGTGTCAACTTCTGTCTGTCACATGCATTGTCTTCTTCAAAATACACTTTAGTTTTCACAGGAAATTTAACATTTGCATACAGTCTCTTTTAAAATAAACGCACTACATTGGTACAATGCCACAAATTGACATTTTTCTTTTCCTTCAACAACAAACGCACACGGTTGGGTTTGGGCAACAAAAACATGTGGTTAGGTTTGGCAAAAAAGAACAGGGTTTGGCTTGATAATCTTACAAGTCGGAAACACCACTCCTTTGGGTGAAAGTTGCTGTTTGTTGGAAACAAATCAGGCTTTCACTGACGGGATGTGCATTTGTACAACAGCCAATAGGAACGCCTTTTCTCTGAAATGACCTGAGATTGACCAAAGTCTCGCAGCCGAGATATTCCAGAGCCTGAAAACAGAGCCAAGAGGAGGTGCAGCAGCCTAGTGTTCACTCAGTCCACTTCAGTTACAATATGTAATGTTATGGGATTTTTGCCAAGTGACGCCAAAATTAAACACCCCACCTGAGCTTTTGTCCGTATTAGCAAACAGCAACCAGGGGCAAAGCTGTCAAGGTAAATTTTTTTATTTGTTTTACCTGTGAATGAGATATAGTATATTAAATTGCTAATATAGTACAATATTATTTGCTGCTCTAAATTTACTGTATGACTTAATTTGAACAACACATTTTAGGAAGATATCTATTTCTGCAGAGGGACACAAGGAACACATCTGACTTTACTACGTGCAACAACAAAAAAATCCTACAACTGTGTTATTTTTTTCTATTTTCTTATTTACATTCCAAGAGAATTTCAAATTAAGCTGTGTGTCTATTTCTTAAAAACAAAGATAAAACTACACTGTGCGCCTTCGCACTTTGGCTGTCCCAAGTGGCAGCGAGAAAAAAAACTGTTTGAATTTCCAAAAAATGTGGAGTTGCTTTCAACATGCTGGCTTCACACAGTATAATGTCACATACTGTTTGATAAGATGCCCTTCCAGTCTCCCAATTAGTGAGTACGACAGACTCTTACTGCTGCTCAACTTTGTGATTAAGATGTACTTTGTACTCGCAACTTTAACTTTCAAGCAGCTCGTTTATTTTAGTGTAATAAAGCATAATGAAAGTATAAGTGAAGGTTTAAATTGCCTTCTGCAGATCCCTGTATTAGCAGCTTATGGTGATATAGGGCATAGCCTTTAGTCGGGGGAAAAAAAGGTGTTAATGATCTCTTCTCAAGGTCTGTTTAAACTGCTGCTCACTTTAAACTGATCTGTGTAATTTTCTGTAGATGTTTGAGGATGCTTTGTTGCCTGAAAGGTGACTTGTTTTCCTTTCTCTGCTACAGGAAACAGCATCAGCTACCCACTACATCTGCAGCTTGCATGAATATATCTTCTACTGATGTTCCCGTTGCACTGCACTGCAAAAGTATGATTTATTGAATGCAAAGTTTGAGAAGAGAAGCGTGGAGTGTAGTAGAGAGAAGATAATGTAGTGTGATGCAAGTAATATACACTAGCATGAGTGCGTGCTCGCCCATGTTTAGTGAAGAAACTGTGCTGGTCAGTGTCAATCTGCTGCTCGGACTCATCATTGATCTTCTGTTTGCCTTAAGCATCAGTGAAATAGTGCCGCAGCTTCCCGTGAAGGCCGCCAACGCGACGCCACGCACAGCTACACACAGCAGAGCGCTCAGCAGTGACTGATAGAGAAGCTCCTAGTTGAGGAACATGTAAAGTGTAACTACTTTCGTGCTTCACTTCACTTCCCCTGCCTGCAGCACTGATGACAAATTCAACTGGGAGCTGGGCTGGAAGGAGCTACACAACTACAGCTGACCTCTCCTCGCTGGCAGACAGAAACGCAGACATGGAACACATTCATCATTCATTACTCGGCGTAGCTATGAATCAATATTCATCCCACATTGTTAAATTTTGTCAAAATAGCTCTGTTTACTTTCAGCCGGGAGGTGCTGGCTTTTCATATGTTAATTATCTCCCACCATCAGAGGGGGAGAAAGTGTTTTTCGAAGTAACAGGGACAGACTCAGTTCAAGATGTTTTTTTCTTATTTCACCGGCTTTGTCCCTGCTCCAATTAGGATTTTAAATAAACCCTGCCACAAGATTCAAATAGTTGAAATTGGGTGATGAATGTGACATGAAAGAGCTTTTTTTTTCTTAAAAGCACAGAAAGACAGGGGGGCACATTGACATGGATATAAAAACTAAAAGGTAACAAAGCACAGATGAATTTTCAAGAATTTAAAGTGCTCATTTTCAGGTTTATAATTGTATTTTGGGTTTCTACCAGAGCATGTTTACATTCTTTAATAGTCAAAACTATGAGATTCCTCCCAGTGTCTGTGCTGAATCACCTGTATTCACCCTCTGTCTAAAATGCCCACATACACCAAGCCAATGGTCGGCATTTGATCAGCGTCAGGCCATTTGTCGCCCTAGTTTTTGCAGTGTGTCCTGTACTGTTGGCACTAGTCAACCCTTGTTGGCTTTTTTCATCCAATTCAGCATGTTGAATTGGTGCTGGAGCCTGCAGAGCCCATTGCTTAGTGAAATCACTCTGATTGGCAGTGCAGCTCAGTGCACGAGAACAGAAACAGAAGTGAGAAAAGCAAACAAACAACTAACGTCAAGAGGGCGTGATATCGAAACAAACTTGTTGTATTTGGTAAGCTTATTTTTTTTAGCCATAGCAGAAATGGATTGTAATTGTTTGTGTTGCTGTTCGTGATTGCACGGTAAATACAATTTGTTCTTTCAACATCATGTTGTGTTGTCAATGTGCTAACTGGCTAACTAGCTCTTTGAATCCATCATCTTGGTCTTCTGCTTTACTTTTTTGAATGAAGAACACAAACTACTGCTGCCTGCTTGTGTGGGGAGTTATTTCCTCTCACACAGGTACATATGTGGACATACTATGTGCTAATTGGCCATTGGCTGTAGTGTTTGTTGTATGTTCAGGTGCAACTTTTTGGCTAAGAGACAAGTTACATGAGTCAACACAACAGACAGCTTTTGTTGTCATGAGTTTTTTTGATGTTGGTTTGGTGTTTCTGGGCCTTAAGCCCCTCTCCTGAAGAGGCCCATTCTGCTTTCATTGGTCAGGGTTTTCAGACCCTCTGAATCACAGATTCCATTTTTCTCTGACATTAGCATATGGCTACATGTACAAGTTTACTTGCAGCCAGGCAATGACTGTAATTGTGTAAAGCAACACTCTCCTGTGAAAATCACCAATATAAGCCTCTGAATACAGACTGACTTATTTCAACAGGAATATGATCCAAAAACAGGGAACAATTAACAACATCAGCAACCAAGATTATTTGTTTCTCTGGCCTTAGCATGTAATTACATGTAGCAGTTTACTCTACATAATGTAAACACTTGCAGTAGCGTGCCTGGAGCAAATGACCATAGAAGGAAATCCATCACAAGTTGACGTAATCTTAGACAAAATATAAAACAACGTTAGAGACAGAATATTCGGAAGGGTTTTCGCTCACCAGGATTATTTTTACATAGGTTTACCTCATTATTGAAAACTTTGGCCATGTTTAATATGAAAATCTTTTACTGTGACAATATATATATGACAGGAAATAATGAAAAGCATAACTGGTCCCCTTAAAGAAAAGAAGGCTGCATTGCAAAATTAGCAGTGTTTGGTCATCGTGTCTGCATTATGTGGTTCGTATAACTAAATAAAACAAATAATAAATGCAGTCAATAAAATTAAAAACAATAAAACGACCAAGTTTTTTTTTTTTAATTTGGAAGTCCATCCTAAAAAAAATCAGTAAAGATCATGTTTGTTAATCTCTACATTGAGTAAAACAAGTAGCATAAAGCAGGCAAAGTATAACATCCATGGTGTGGTGAATCACAGACCAATTGGTCATTGTAAAAAGAAAGATCTGTATCACAAATACTGTGTCTGAAAATAATGATGCAGCAAGGGCCACAGTTTATCATTTACTCCACTGGCACTGATGCAGTCTTCTGTTCTTAAAATAATACTTGGGGGAGAGAACTGCTGGCACTTGTAAAAAGAAATTACACTTCAAACAAGCTTTTGTCACATTAAAAATGAAAACCTGGGGGGAAAAGATTTTCTCCCAGACTGTTATCAATTTGTGATATTTGTGATGTATTCCAGGCTGTATTTGCTGATGAAGTGCAGCAATTTGGTTTTTCGTTTTCCCTCAGATTGCTTCATTTTCTTTTTCCACAGTTACTGATTTCCTAAGTTTCTCATATCGTCTGTGGAGAAAACCCCCACAGAACGTTCTGGGACGTGTTGCATCCAGCATGTGTAGGTGGAGGGAGTCTTATTGATTGTGATAGCATCAGTAGTAACTGGATGAAAAACAAGAGATCATGACTCAGAATTTAGCATACAGGATATTGTGGTTGGGTTGTATTCTGAATTTGCATCTCCTCTATCTTGTATAACATTTACTTTGTTACCATGCTGCTAGGGTGGCCAAAATATGTCAAGGAAATAAGCAAATATGTCAATTTTAACGTCACTGTTTTCTTGACAGCCTCACTTACAACATTAAGTGTCGGGGAGCTATCTAACATCTTGTAATGATATTCACAGCCTTTATACTTGCACATAAAATGAAGGAATGAATCATTCTGAGCGCCTCTGTTTGCTTCCCCCCCTCCACATTCAAGCCTCTTTTGTATTTTGGCAACTGTGGGTGGCAACTCCTGTGAGCCATTTTATCTATAAATATCACTGGGTACCGCTCATGTCCCAAAATGTGTGCTCGGCTGCTTATTGATTTAAAATAGAGTATATTTTTTATTTAATTATTATCGTTCTATGTTCTTATTGTGCTATTTTGTTCTAATGGTGCCATATTTTATTTGAAATATTAAAAAGGTTATGCACAGGTAGATTTGGGGTAACAGATCTATAGAAGGCTATAACATGCATGAAACAGGTTTATGTGGTGTTTGAGGGTCTATGTGTGCCAGCTGAAGCTACAAAAATAGCAGAGACTAGGGGAAGAACAGGCGCTGATACTAAACTTGCACTGCAGCTCCCGATCTGTAGTGACAAACTGATTTTTCTTAAATATCCCTGAAATTGGATACATGACAGCTCAGGAATAAAATGCCTACACCGTGTGATATGTTTCCATCAAGGATCATAACCCAGAACAAGATTAGTTTCTGCGATTACAGTTTTTTTATTTAGACGATCAATTTGTACAATGTGGTGTATTTTTGAATCGTGTTGTGACATTTGTACATAGTTGCAAATATTGATTTTGATAGTATTAGATTTTCTTTTTAGTCACTTTAATTGGCCGCTGAAAATACCAGCCACATTGGAAAGGAACGTGAAATAGCAGAAAATCAATTGTAAGCAAACAGTTTTCACTGGTGGAGTCACACTCGGTGCGACCTCAGTAGGATTTATGTTTCAACGTGTTTTTTACACAGAAACCGACTCACTCTTGTTTCAGGACATATCTTTCACCTTTTGGACACTAAAACAACTTCTGGCCTTCACCTCTATCGACTCCCCTCCTACAACTGACTATTTTCCTAGAAACAAAAAGTCCCGCAGTCAAGCTGATGCAAAGTTGTAGCAGAAAAAGCTCCTTTAGTGCTGTAAGAGTGATCCGTCATGCCACTGAGTGATCCTTATAAAATTTAAAAGTTTATTTATGCATCAGATAACTATCATGCCTCAGGGTTTAGCATGTACACTTGCATGTGCACATGTTTTTGTGTTCTCTGGTGAAACTTTACTCTCTTTTCTGGCACATTAATCCATCACATTCAAACAATATGCATATGGAAGAGAAACCTGACTGAAGACTGTTGTTGCTCAGTTAAAGTTTGTTTTCCTAGTTCTAGCCCTGAAGCATTTACCAATATGGAGAATGACTTTGTATTCCTTTTAAAAAAAGAAATTCAGCAATATTTTTGTAACCGTATAACACTTCACACTGATAGTAATGCAGCAAATAGACAGCGCTACACACAGTGTGGTGTGCAGAGATATTTAAAGCAAAATATCAAGGGCAGGGAAGTCGAGGTGCTGTGGGGGAAGACACACACACACACTTAAACACACAGCTGCAAAGAGGCTTTCACACAGCCGACACCACCACTTAATTGTTTCCAACCATTAACCTCTGTAGGCTAAGAGGACATTAGCAAGGAGCATTATGCCATTCTTGTATCTATGCAACACAAAGGTTGGCAACAGTCATCAAGCCATCTAATTAGTGTGGGCTATCATGTTGTAGCAAATGCCATAACACTGGAGATAAAATGTGAAGGTGAGGATCTAATTCTGAAGGGGCAATTATATTTTTTAAGATAAAGCACCCAGGAAAAGTGAGTAAGTGAATCTTGACCTTAAAGTATTGAGCAGAAAAATCAATTGTACACAAGCAGTATTCATTCGTACTCCATGTGACCTCAGTAAGATTTATGTCTTTTACACAGATACAGACTTCTTTGTTTCCAACTATTAACCTCTGTAGACTAAGGGTGTTCCCACACCTGCCCTGTTTGGTTCAGTTCAATCATTTGATTTGTTTGCCCCTTAAGTCCGGTTCGTAGCAATCACACTTGCACCAAACCAATCGGACTAAGACCTTCTTGAAGAGGTGGTCTCAGTCCGGTTACAAACAAACTCTGGTGCGGTCCTTTTGTGGTGAGAACGTGTTCCGACCTTGATCTGAACCAACTGCAGTCACATGACACATTGTTTGGGTTAAACATGAGCATGTTACAGTCCTGGAGGATTATTACTGCGCACCTCCTCCTGTACTGCCTTAATATGCACATTCAGCACATCCAATGCATCAAAACATTGTTTTCTAGTTGGAGCCGCGCCTCGTTTTCAAACTGTATGGTTCAAGTGTTGTCCTCCTTTGTAAGATTGGCATAGTAATTACCCACAAAGGATGGATGATGTCCTGTGACATCATCCATCCACTGAGTGAGAGCATACGGGTCGGCCAGTCTGGTCCCGTTGGTTACTTATTCAAGTAACACTCACGGTCCCGGTGACTGAGTGACCTGACCTAACTTAGTGTGTTTGTAAATTCAGTCTGATGCTCTACACTAATATAAGAGCCCTGTTGGTTGAAGAAACTGGGGTTTATATTTCTACATCAATTAACGAGCAGTGAAGTTCATCACACATTCACTCCGTTCTGCGATCTGCTGCTCTGTCTCCCCAGACAGAGTGCCGAGAGCACGGTATGAACAGTCCAGTTAGTGCCAGAGTGCGCTCTGACACTCGTAATGAGTATTTCTGAAAGTACCACTCACGTCATCTTCCTCCATTGTCTAATACAAGCCAAAAGGACTTGCCAGCTAGTGCTAGCTAATGTCTGTGGAGAACTGTTTTCCCTCCAGCTAAGCCCCGCCCACCAAAAAACATCATACTGTTTACTAACAGTAAAAGGGTTTACAACCAAGTACTTTATTTTAATCAAATGTATTTTTTAAATGTATTATTACAATTACCTTTAATATACAAGGATTTTAAATACATTTGTGGTATTCCTTAGGATTTCTTTTGAGAAACTTTTAAATATAATAATTTGTAGTGACATGGTAAATTCCAACGTGGTTGAAACATCCACAATCTGTTGTAAATATTTGTTGGAAAAATGGATTGAAAAGTGTTTTATTGAGGAAGTTCAATATTCATTTTGTTATTGTTTTGTGCACATTAAAAAAAGTCTTTTTAATGGATAAGACAGGGTCTGTGTATCCCAAACACTTTATGCAACTTATGACATAAAGAAAATGATGCAAAAACCGTAATTGTTCTCTCTGTCATTTAGACCTCACTTACTAAACATTGTAGATCATGAGCACAAGCTACAGGGGCTGTCATAAAAAGAGACTTGCATGCCCTGCACTCTGTGTGTGTAGAGTGCTCACATACATGTGTGTGTGTTTTTATTAGGCGAGTTTATGATTTTGAGCACAACAGAAATCGTAATGTATTGAGACCAAATTAATAAAACCAGACACCTGCAGATGCATCTGTTTTCGCAGATGATTTGGCTGAGGCCTTTACGTGACAAATGACATTGCACCAAATTACACGACAAATTATGTGGCACTTAGATCTGAGCCAAAGAAAAGAAAAAAACATTAGGCGACAAATGATGTAAAAGTCGCGCAAGGGAAGAAGCAGTCTTAGCAGCTGGGTTTGTGTCACAGCATGGCTTCAGTGTGAAGAGGGAGATTAAAGGCTTCAGGTGAAGAGCCATGTTGTTTTATTTACAGTTTTCTTTTTATCGGTCTTGTTAGAATCCAGATTTCCAAAATGTGAACATCACATCAGATTCATGGTTTCTAGATAATGTTTTTTGTGTATCAGTGATTTTGTTGGCTCACTGTTTCAGATTTCAATTGACGTCGATTGGGGAAACTTGTCAGAGCACCAAACCCCTCACTGCTGTAGCATAGCATGCTTCATTTGATACCAGCTGGAAAATGCTTGAGATGAAGGTGGAAAAGATTTCTCCGTCTGACTCTGAGGACAAGGCCACTGCTTCACTGAATGGCTTTTTACTTTTGTTCAAGTTCCTCATGACCTCTGGTTGCAATTGCAAAGTGAAATGATGATCTTTTAAAAGTGCTCAAAGTACCGGGTGCAGAGGCCTGTCAAAAGACTGGGATTACCTGAAGAGGCGAGACCAGCTGTAAATGGTTTTGGTATTTCATGTGGTGACACTTAGATGGGCACAAGTGTTTCTGCTAACCGTCACTTTGAAAGTGTGCGGTGGCTGCTTCGGATTGTTGTCTGGTTGCTGATGGATTCTATCTTGAGTGGGGTTTTTTTGTTTGTTTTTCACTGTGATAGACAGAGAGGCATTGACACATGGATCCAACACACACTGGAACAAACAACAGTGCAAAGCACTTTAATCCAAAATTGGCTTGTCATGGGCTTTATGAGCTTCAGAAAAACAATAAAGCTGTTGTCTATTCTGGACTTAAACGATGTCCCTCTGTCATGGGGAGAAACAATAAAAGAGCATCTTTCCTCTGCAGGTGGAGTCTCCGCTGGCGGTGGATGCAGTATTGGGAGAGTCTGCATTTGCGGTCACAGACGACAAGGTTTCCATCACAGAGCTGCGTGTTCACGCCATCTCAGGTCTGACCCTATCACTGCAGCCGAGCCCCGGCAACAGCCACACCATGGTGGCCAAGGCAACCGGCATCCAGACGCTCACTGCTCCCAAGCAGGTAACTTATCACACAGTGCAGACAAGACATAGGACCCATCATTCATCCAGTCAGTGTTATTTTATTTATATTACAATATGTACACACAACTACAGATCTCAACCAAATACTGTTTAAAATTTATGCCGCTAATGTGTGTGTGCATTCTTGTTTTAGTCGCTTTGTGGGGACATATGTTCTCACAGTCCATTATAGAGACTCACCCTAAGGTTTCGGTTAAGCATGTTGTGGTTATGGTTAAAGTTAGGGTGAAGTCTCTAGAGACTTAAGGAACAGTGCACCCCAAATTGAAATTACATACTTTGCTCTCACCTGTAGTGCTATTTATCAGTCTAAATTGTGTCGTATGAGTCGTTGAGTGTTGGAGTTATCAGCCATAGAGTCTGCCTTCTCTCTAATAAAATTTTACTAGATGGTACTTGGCTTGTGGTGTTAAAAGTGCTAATACAAAAATTTTATTTTATTATTCTATTTTTTCTATTTGTTCTGCTCATGTCCACATGCAGCAGTCAAAGTCACAATCCCAAAAAATTCTAATGCAATTCCAAGACCAAAAAGGAGCAGGGAGAAGAAAACTTATCTTATTTTACTTGCCCCTCTCCCAAAACACAAATAATCATAAGAAATAGATGTTCTGTCAGTTACAGTTAATAATCAATACTTACAGTAACTTCAGAAAGAAACATAAATAAATAAATGAACAGAAGAATCGGAAGCCAAACACAATGTCAGCTTCTACACAACAACTCCATATTGTTCTGTCTTTATACATTTACTTAAACTGAAATATTTTTAGACAACCCTTCAATTCATTCTACAAAGAATTCCACAGTTTAACACTTACCAATGAAATACACTTTTATTTTAATGTAGTCTGTGCAAACTGGTGCTTAAAGTGAAATTTTCTTCAATGCCTGTCGCCCTCTGAAATAAAAACAAACTACATACTTACTTTTGTAAATGTTATCGTAAAACTCTTCATTTTGCTTCAAACATAATTAATAGTTTCCATAAGTCAACTAAAAACTCAACAGCAATGTCTCTTTCCAGAAATCATGATCCAGTTACTGACGATAATCCACAGACTTTGTTGTAAGCTTTTTCATGGAGGAACTATTTTCTTTTTCCTGACCTACACTGGCCAACGGTATCACCATGCAGAAGGAAGTGTCCATCTACTCACGGACGAGAGGCTCGTGCTGATGATAGCACAAGATGTAAACAATAATGATGGAGCTAGGTGAGCTAACAGGAGATGCATATTTACTTCTGCATAGCGATACGGTTGGCGGCTGTAGTTCAGTAATTAGAAAATAGTACCTACATGAAACTGCTCACAACAAGGTCTGTGGATTATCTTTAGTAATCAGGTCATGATTTCTTGAAAAGACATTGCTGTTGAGTTTTATAAATGTACTTTTTGGGCTTCCACCATCACAAGCAGAGTACTGGCTAGTACCATGATATTTAGGAGAGGGCAGACATCTCTCCAGCCAATTTCTCTAACACTCACCAAAACAAGCTAGATTGATAAGTGGCACTACAGGTAAGAGGAAAAATACGTATTTTTGATTTTGAATGAACTGTCCCTTTAACATATGTCAACACAGTGTCCTCCAAAGTGACAAAAAGCAGGCATGTTTGTTCTTTAGCTAACCAGATGTATGTTCCCAAATTACTTACTGACTTTAAATAAATTCCTCTCCAATTCCCACCCTCAAAAAAAAGAGTCCAAAGCTGCAGTATTTACAGTATGCATTTTAGGCTGCAAAACACACGACAGTATCATAAAAATATGCAGGTGGCAACATAACCTTTGCTTCATATTTATGCTGCATGTGCACTGATGGTGAAGTTACCTGCAGTCCACCTGAGGTAAATAATGAGAGCTAGTGCTACTGAATTTGGATGATGACAGTGACAGTGGAGCTTAGTCTGTCTTATTTTAATGAAAAATTCATCCAAATTAGCGACAAGTCTAAAATGTTAGTTAAGGTTTACTATTGTTGTTCTGTCAGTATACAGTACATACTGCACTGGACCCTGGATCAATATTTAGATTGCAAAGTAAAATTGCTGTTGAATCACAGCATGCTGCATTATTACAGATTCATCCATATTGATTTGTATTGGTATATGGACAAAATATTAAGTCATTTGAGAGGAATGAATAGACAGCCCCACTTCAGGTCCAACATAATACCATTGACCTCTATGCGCATGTAAATATGGCAGTGAACCAATTAGCAAATGCAGAGGAAACACTTCTAATGCCTCATGTACCCACTGTGTTTCCTTATTTCCGCCTCCAGAGTGGAAAAATGAAGTTTATTTGCAAATCCCCTCAGTGGCTCTATATCAACAAGCAGGCACTAGTTTCACTTCTAAGTAATAAAATTATTTCCGAGCTAAATCTTTTAAGCTCCAGCCAGCATTGTTAGCAAGGACACCAGATAAAGGCAGCTGCAGTGAACTAATAAGTATCCTTGGGTGCTGTTTTATTACAACCTTCATATTAGCCAAGCTTGGCGAAAATACTTCTGAATGTCCAAATGCATTTCCCCAAAATTGATTTTATTGCTCAAGTGAGAAGTGAGGAGACGTCTAGATGAAAAAAAGGCAGAAACTGTGCTTTTCTTTGCCACTGTCTCTTCACACGGGAGTAAGGATCTTTGCAGCTCTCTGCAAGGAATTAATTGGCAGCCCTGCTTCACCTAGGGAGATGTGTTTGTTTGTGGGTGTGTGTCTGAGTTCTTTGCCTGCTTTTGCCCTTTCATTGGCCTGCACGTTGCTAAAAATGCAACGACAACCACATCAAGCATCAGCGAGAGAGAAGCGAGCATTAAATTCCAATTTTTCTTGCTTTCCGCTTCTTGGCCACCTTGAAATTTAATTATTGTAATGTATTGTCCTAAGTGCTCTCCAAGGCCGGGCCATAAAAGGCAGCCAATTCCTCTGCCGGCGAAGCTCTCAGAGGAGTACTGGAGCTATTTCAAGCCATTTGATTCTGTTTCACAGGAAAACTTTCTAAATGTCCTCTATTACTGTAGAAATGAATGAAACACATAAACTATGGATGGGAAGACTTGGACAATCAAGGTCTCTTTGCATTATTCTCTTTTCCACTTGACAAAGTTCAAGCCTTTCAGAACTGAAAGGTTTCAGTGCTTGACGGTTCAACATGGACCATTTCTGTTGCCATTACGTACTCATTGTCACTGCTTAAATGAGCTACTTAATACGGTATTCGTCAATCTGGATGGTATTATTACATAAACGACCCAGAGTAATAATTCCAGGGGCGTGTTTTCCTGCTTATGCATATTTTATAATCCAAGCTGTTTAAATTCAATTTACATACATATTTATTCCCTGATGCCATAAAGCACAAATCAGAGAAAATAGGAAAATTGAAAAATGGCAAAATTCATCCTTATACATATTATGGAAATACACAGGCTACATTAATTGTGGAAATTGTGTGCCGATGGTTTAGTGAGCCAGATGCATAAAATAATATCGAAATAGTACAGAAGTCCCTCTGGGTCTCGTAAAATTTTTGATTCCCTAGTCGCCTCTTTTGATTAAACAAAAAAAACAAAACTTATTTTTTAACAGTAAATGGGCACAACTTTCCTGAAAACATGTGCCAATTGTTTTTGTTAGTGTCTAAACACCCATTCATTGCTGTTATTTTCCCCCCTATATCAGCCCTTTCCGAGTGGAGTCAGCTCATAAAAACAGATATTTCATATTCAATGTATTATTTAAATCATCCATATCAAAGGCTGTCTTCATTCTGTCATGCTGAGATGATAGAGGTTTGGCTCGGTTGGATATCGTCACAACATAGTAGTCTTCTCCCAAACTGGACCGAAGGGATTTTCGTCCTGAAAAGACTTGGTGTGTATCTGGCCTTTGCTTAAAAATGTGTGAATCTGTTTTGGAAAGAAAATGTTCCCTCTTTGTCAGCTCTCCTAATGGTTGGTTGCTGATGTTTAAGCAAGCTGTGAACAAAGAGGACTGTCAAACGCAGCCTTGATTACATGGACACCAGTGTTGCGGTGTGCTCGGCAGCAGATGAATGTTGTCAGGTAACCACCGTGCAGGATTTCATTTTTGTCCAGTATCTCCATAGGGGAGTAAAGAGTGATAGAAAATACAAAATAAGAAGATCACACGCAACAAACATGAAGACACGGGACAGGAGCTCATCATTCGAAGCACACGCTGCTGTTGTATGTGCCTTATCTGTCTGTCTGTCTGTTGTAGCCTTCAGGACAACGCAGTCTTTCCTGCCACCCCTTCCTCCTCCGTGCTTGAAAGTGGTTTGCTGGTGTGCACATCAGAGGCAGGCCGTCTGTGTGCGTGTCAATTCTTGTACTGAGCACAGGGTACTGCGGATGTTCACAAATGCTCTGGAGATTTAGGGATTGGAGCAAGTCCAGAACTTCAAAGGCTCAGTTGGGAACAGATATTCAAATCACGGTCAATGCCATGAAAGAATGGGATCTGAACCATTGAAATATTCTTTGGAGAGGTATAAACACAAGGCAGAGTCACAGCTCTGTGACTCTTTTTTTTTAAACTCTGATATCAACACAATATGTTATTGCAGAAATTATCAAGCAGCTCTATTTAACTTCTCTGTTTGGGTGAGGAATTGTATATTTCTTACAACATTTATAGGTTTACAGCCCATCACTTGTCTCTCACATCGATGAGCTAAAAACTATCATGAACCTTTGTAGTCTAACAAAAAAACTTGTGCTGCACTATTTCTGTCAGACCTCTGAAACTCAGTACAGTTATGTTTGAGGACTCAATGAACTCGTTTATAATTTTCTACATCTCCTTTTTGGGAACACAAATTTTTACCCACACATTAAATAGATTTTTTGTTATTACTTTCAAAGCTAATGGAGCAATTTGGGCTCTGCAAAATCATTACCCGTCATCATTTTAACAGTGTGAATGAAGTAATCAGCCCACTTTGATTGCAAAAGTTGGTCAGAGAGGTCAAAGACAATTTTTCATTGCTTTGCCTTTTTAAGAATATTCATAGCTACCTATCAATTTAAGACCTGTAGTAAATACAGCTTTTCTGCTGTGACAATCACAAAGTCTCCAGCACCAGTGATTATTCTTTTCTCAGCCTAATAATCAGTCACAAATTCCTGTATTTAGGTCCTCATGCATGTTGAGCCACTCACTAACAATGGTGCTAATCATTTTTGCTCTTGGACCTCCGCTGTCTGCTGTTAAGTTTTGGCAGATATTTAGTTCTTTTTCTTATTCAGTAACTTGTAAAATTGTAAATCTAGCAGTTAGGAAACAAATTTTGCCAAGTGCCTTCTCTGGAGAAGATTGTTTTCCCTGCTCATTTTATTCATGCCAAAGTTGTGAAGATTTAACTGGCCGGGCAGCGGCAGCCATTGGACATTTTGGCACTTTTGGCCATGCTGAGTCAAATCATGCCACGTTAATTTGAGTTTTCATTTCCAAATTGGAGTTGTGCTAGTCGCACGCAATGTGAACTATCTCCGTAGTCAGGCCAAAGTGCATCCAACTGCCTTAACGTGCGTTACGGTGATGTTTAACAGGCTTTGTCATCATTATTTAGCGTCAACATTCAGTGGCAATTTAGTGACATGTTAAAATAGCCTCCGCTGTTATTGCCTGACACAGCACGTACTTCACAGTTTCCACTGCATTTCAACAAATGCAGAGAAAAGAGAGCTTGGTCTGCAGAGGAAATACAAGCCCTGCTTGCTGATGGAGTGAGAAGACCATGCAGACAGGAGATAGGTATCTGATGTGCATTTGTGCAGTGCCAAGAGAAAATTTTTCCTCGGTTCTGTCAGGTCCTTGCACCTCTTGTTGGGGTGTTTCTTAGTCTCTGGACTGTGTCTGGATGTGATTTGGCCTGACTACATCTACACCTGGTATCATGTGTCTCCATCAGGGCATGATGGTACCGGGTGTGGGTGTGGTCGGGCTGCGTTGTTTCTGGATGCAGTCTGGAGGCAGGATACGCTCTGTGGGTGCATAGGGGTCTGTGTCTCTATGATGCAGGTCCCCATGTGGTTTTGTTGTTTTTGGTTCTGGGGCATTTGTCTTTTTATTCTGTGAAGCACTTTGTGTTGCAATTTATTGTATGAAAATGTGCTATGTAAATAAAGTTTGTTTGATTGATTGATTGATTGAAGAGAAAATTTAAAAAACACAGTACCACCAGTGGGGTGGACAGAAAAACGTTCCATTGGTTCACAAGCACAAGCGCATATAGTACCCTTAGTGCCGCACAAAACCCATATGGATGTATACATAAACTGTAGACCTGTGCCATGTGCCCAACACAGACAGTACTCTCATTATATGGCCGGGTTGATACCAGATGGTAACAGCTGCCTCGCTATTCCATTCAGCTTTCACTGTATTTTATCGTCACAGACAATGCAAAGGAACTTCTACACCTCACTGATGGAAAAAAAAGAGCAGGTGGTGTTAAGAGCCAAGCAGAAGTGTAGTGCTGCACAAGCACACAGGAAGGATGTCCTGCCACTTCATCTCCAAATGAGGAAATAAAATATTCGCACACAGATCTGGTACTAAAAGGTGGAGCTGTGAACACTGCAATCTGATTGGTCAGTAGAGGACGGTCACTCTGCTCAGGGCTGAGCTGTGGCTGGTTTTGAGGCTCATGTAACCACTGTTCATACTGTGGAGAGTTTTGTTAGTAAACTTTTACTATGAAATGAAAGGATGTTCTGCTGCTTCTTGCAGCAGCTGAGTCTGAGAAAAAGACGCAAGTCACTGGGCCGACTGCCGGCAACTTTTAAGGTGGAATGTGTACTTGTAATGTTGCTCAGTGTATGAGTTATCAATGTGAATCCATCACATCTGAAATTTTAATATGACAACTTTGACCATTACTTGAATTTTTATTGTCTCTCTTGGATGACAAAGACTTTTAGTAATAAGTGGAGCTGTGTATATTCTAATCCTCACAAAAGGTGCCACAGAGTGTCATTGCTGTGGGCTGCAGCAACACTAAACCCCTGAGCTTGCCTGAGAAGGACTAAATGCACAAGCCCACTATTTTTAAATATCCCATGGAGAGAGACTCTCGCTGCAGCCTGTTCTATTGTGTTCTGAAAATATCTGCATGTGACCCTATTCTTGGACGATAAACAAGGTGCAGACTTCCATCTGTGTCACCGCTGATGAGTGAGTGACGACAACCCCACCCACATTTAAGAGTACTGTTTGCAGTGGAAACACTAAATGGACCTAGGGTCTAGGTACCATGTCTGAAGGGTTACGTTTAGTTACAAAGGTACTATGCTGAAAGTGTTTGGTGGAAACAGGGCTTTAAAGTCCACCTTCAAGTGGGTAATCCCTGTTGTATGGAGATGCAAATCTCTGCAGCACTGGGCTGATGCCCCAGGTCAGGCCAAGCCAACACGTGTATTTACGGAAAAGTGCTACATGTGATTTTCTGTTGTGATATCAACAAATATTCAAATACCTGCATCAGGGAAGTGACTGCATTTTTGTCATGATGTAACCTTTTTTCTTCTTTTTAAAGTTAACAAAAGTTTTTTTAAAGTGTTAAGAAACAATCAAGCTAAACTGTATTTTTCTCTCTCTGTCTGACAGGAGGCCAGTTTGTCTGTGTGGATGCTTTTCAGTGACAACACAGCCGCCACTCTGACTTACTTTGATCCCAAAGACTACAACCTCAACGCCTCCACACTGGATGACAGAGTTGTGTTGATATCCCAGGAGCCTCAGCAACGCTGGCCTGTGGTGGTGGCAGAAGGGGAGGGATCTGGTGAGATGGTGCGTTTAGAGATGACCATCTGTGAGGCCTGCCAGAAAACCAAACGCAAAAGTGTCATCGCATCTGCTGCAGTTTATGTCAAGGTCCGCTTTGGCCCAGAGGAAGATTCTGAGGAAGAGGCAACAACCGAGGGCGAAATAGAGCTAGTGCCCGTCACCAGGCGTCCAATCATTGATCCAAACATCAGTGGAAGAATTTATGAGACATCTAATGAGCAGCCTGCCAGTGTTCCCATTGATTACACCAATTTCCCCACCATTAGCAACCAGGAGCGACCGACTGAGAGTGACGAAGAGGAGGAAGATGAATTTGTGCACTCACCCCGTAACATGACCGACCTTGAGATTGGCATGTACGCTCTTCTGGGTGTATTCTGTCTGGCCATTTTAGTCTTTCTCATCAACTGCATTGTCTTCGTGCTAAAATACCGCCACAAGCGGATCCCACCCGAGGGTCAGGCCAACATGGACCATTCCCACCACTGGGTGTTCCTGGGAAACGGCCAGCCACTGAGGGCCCAGTGTGATCTGTCACCACAGCAGGTAGAAAGTCCCAGTAACCCTTTGGAGGGCGTACAGACTTGCTGCCACGGGGACCATCACAGCAGTGGCAGTTCCCAGACTAGCGTTCAAAGCCAGGTACATGGGCGGGGTGACGGCAGCTCCGGGGGCTCCACAAAGGAGAACGGCGAGGAGGCCAGTTCACCCACCTCCAAGCGCAAGAGAGTCAAGTTTACCACCTTCACCACCCTTCCCACAGAAGAGCTGCCCTATAACTCCATCCCCATAGCAGATGAAGAGGACATTCAGTGGGTGTGCCAGGATATGGGCTTTCAAGACCCAGAGGAACTGCACGATTACATGCGCAGAATAAAAGAAATAGCCTGAGATAAGAGGTGCGGTGTGAAGCACAGCTCTCAGCTTTCTAAAGAAACGTTCCTTTCTATTTTTCTCTTTTTCACCTGAGTGAAAGATAATTTTTCACAGACTAAAAGGCCAACTGTCGTTTTGGTTAGGGTGTGTTCCATTTAGTTTGCACAGTGCTGTAATCTCATACACGCTCACACAGGAGAGAATGCAAGGAAGCCAAAGACTTGACCAGAGGATCTCAATCACTAGAGAAATCTGTAAATCTTGGCTACAGGAAACATGTTTCACGGGGAAGCCGAGCCATGGCCAAACGTGAGAGCTGCTCCAGCTCTCGCATTTTCAGATTCTAGAGAACGCCTGACACGGACAGGAATGTAGAAGAGGTTCAGTATTGGCTGTGTTTTTGCTGGCTCAGTGGGACTCTGCAGTACTGTACCTACTCCAAACAAAGATGCCTTTGATGAACAAAAAACTGTCAAAGACTCTCTTGAAAGCTATGTTAAAAACGTCATTTTGTTTTTGCCAAAGTAGGAAAAGCGTTCTTTTAATGGCGAAACTTTCTTCATTGTTGTTCTTGGTGCAGCACACTCATGATTTGTACTCATGTTCATTCCTTACATTTTTCTACATTTCATAGGTAGTCGAAAGCAGTGCCCTACTACTAGTCCTCTTGGTCCTGAGCAAATCCAATGCCTTACAAAAAATGGTCACAGTTCACTTCTTATATCAGCGCGGACACCCTGTTTCCTCACTACGGCTAGAGACGGTGTAGTACAACGTAAAACGCTGCGACTGATCTCAAGCATGAGGTAAAATTATAAAAGAGCTTGTGTATTGTGAGGATCTCAAACGTTCTTTGCATGGAAGGGGATCTCGAGGCACAATCAGCAACTTTTTCCAAATTTGTAAATGTTTGTATTGTAATTATATAATCATTCCTACACAAAGTAAATATGTTATCATGCATCACACGCATGCCATGTCAGGCCTACATACATGCAGACATTCCTCTCTAGAATATGTATATACCGTATTAAGCCAGCGTCGCCACCCACACGAACGTTCAACAAGTTACTTACTCAGAGGTAGAGGAGCAGGGGAGCCAGTTGAAGTCTTGAAAATTTTATAGTCTCGTGGTGAGTAGACGGTTCCCCTTGGTAATGTCACGACAGAACTGTAGCTTTTTAACAAAGTGGTATCACATTGACTGTTGAACATGGGGATTTGCTATGCATCAGAATTGTAACAGATCTAATCTTTTGATAATTTATTTCGCCTCTCGAGTTTGGTTGGTCTCTAGCCTTTGGGCAAAATAAAAAATGTGCTAGTTGGAAACATTGTCACTGAACGCAAGATCCTCGAAACTCCGGGAAATGTCATCCACCCAGAAAAGAAGAATAAGTTATTGATTTTTGCTCCATCCTTTAAATCATGGCCATCCCATGTTGTCATGCTGTTTTAAAACACACTCTACAATGTCTGTGGTTCCTATTTTGTTCATCTATTCCAGTGAACTCGTTTGTAGAGGTCACACATTTGCTTTGTCTGAACTGAAAGGACGAGGCGAGAGACTAGTAGCAAAGAAATAAGTTGTGTTGCCACTGGCAGATGAGCTGTGTGAAAAGTGTCTCAGGATGCTGACTGGCTTCACTGACAAATCAAAGTGATTGAAAACAGCACAGCCACTGGATGTCTTTTGCAGGTTTTGTTGTGCAGCAATGTGTTAATTGCTGTTGAGCTTTTAAAGGTTTCCTGACATGGGTTTTAAATCACACTAAAGCAGAAAGGGGGAAAGATCTGCCATGTTTAGAAAGCGCATAAAATATCTCAAGTGAGACTTCAACCAAAACATTGCGAGGCAGCCAGACACATCGTAACTGAGAGCATGATGACAGCAGAGCTAATAGTATTTTTAATTGCCGTTGCCCTGTTAGCGTAGCGTATGCTTTTAGTAGTAGAGTGGATGATTGGAGATTACTTTTGAAGGCTGATGTTATTCAAGCTCTGATCTCACATAAAACAAGTTATTTTCAGGACTAATGAAGCAACCATGTGATAAAAATTTGTTTCTGTGTCACTTTTCCTTTAATTCTCTACTGCATCTAAGGGCTTGGATTTTTTTTCTTTTATGTTAACTGACTGGTTTTGGTGATCCTGTGAGAAAACTAATGTTACTTGCTCCCTCTGTGGTGATAATGAGCGTGGGCTCTGTTCGTCACTTAAAACATTTTATTGCCATCTTACCTGCTTTTTCAGCTCTCACAGCCTTTTTAAAGACCCAATCCAGAATTGTTCACCTTAAGGCAGCGTTGTTCCACAAAAAAACAGCTGTAAATGGGACAAAAACATTGAATTAGAGACAGGTTTTATATTTACTTTAAAGATATGTTTCCTGAGCTCCTTATTCATTGACTGGCCATATGTGACAGTGAAACACAGGTGTTCAATGTGATCTGAAGATGGAAGTGGTTACTGCAACATTGTAAATACTGGAGCAAAACAGGCTTTAATTTTCTCTTAAAGTTGCCATGAGATTATTTTCCATCAGTAAACCATACCTTTCAATATTCTACGTGTATATAGACCCACATTTGATCCTGGATTGGGACTTTAAGGATTTGGTTTACTGCATGCCCTCTCTATGTTCCATGTGGTTGAAATGAATAATGACCTGATTCTAGTGTTTAATAATATTCAATCTGTGTTAACATCTAAAGAGAAGATGAGATGTTCTTTTTTGACAGTCCAAGCCCGTCCTTCAGCCACAGCATCAACATGATTTGCCATGAAATTAAGAGACGCAGCAGCAGCCAGCAGGAAGTGTTTCAGTTTTAACCTTACAGTAAATGATGGTTTCTCAGGATGAATGTAGGATTATAAACTAAACCTGGCTGTTCAGTGTTAATGTGGTCAGCCCAATCTGGTGACAATAATCTAGCAGATTAAGTATCTAATAGCAGCTGTACACACTGTTTCTGTAGGGTTTAATTTTTTCTTTTTCATTGATTTACTCACATTGTATGTAAATATGTTGCCCATTACATGATGCGTCTCAGAAACATTTTATTTTTCACCCCTTCCTCTGTGAATTTTAACTCTTTTTTGTAATGCTGCTTCGGTGACAGTGCACATATTGCTCATTTTGTATCTTCTTCAAGCTGCTAATAGAAACTTAGTCTTTTTACAACATATAATTGAACATCTTGAATTGTACCCCCTCCCCCTAGCCCAGCACCCCCATGGAAAACTGTGCACGATGTGCACAGCTCAGTCGGCTGTGCCAAGTAACCACGACACTCACGATAATATCTTAATGTACAGAGCACTGTTCAATTTCCTGTATTCTCTTGAAAATAAACCCTTGTATTTTCCCGTTATATGTAAAGTACTAAAGAAAATGCAATACACTAATGACGCTGTGTCATTTTTACTGCACCCAACAGTGCTGATGATGTCTACTGTGTGTCAGCAAGGATTTTTTCAGGAGCTTTACATATGAAGGAACACTGGCCTTGAAAAAAGTGAGGCATTTGATGATTATGATTTTTATACATTTTAGGAAAAGATTTCAACTGTTTTTTTTTTTTTTATGATGACTACTTTATTTCAACTCCCTAGATATTTGAAGGTCCAGTGTTTAGGGGGATTTATTGGCAGGAACAGTGTGTTGTATCAGAATCAGAAATACTTTATTGATCTCCAAGGGGAAATTATTTATGTTACAGGTGCTCCTTGCAAGAGAGGAAAGATACGTGAAAATATAAGAAATTTAAAAAATAGTATTTACAAATATATAGTTAAATAAACAGGAATTATTAACAAACATGAACATATACATATAGATAGATAGATACATACATACATACATACATGTGTTGTCAGTGTGTACCCCCAGGTACTTATAGTCCTCTACAATGTCCACACTGACCCCCTGGATGGAAACAGGGGTCACCAGTGTCTTGGTCCTCCTCAGATCCACAGCCAGTTCCTTTGTCTTTGCCACACAGTGCTCACCGGCTTATCCAAATGGGCGTAGACACGGTTGAGCAGGTAGTGATGGCGTCCTCAACTCCAAGTCGGGGCTGATTGCTGAACTGGAGGGGGTGCAAAAGTGGCTTGACCATGGGACGGAGCTGCTCCAAGACGAGTCTCTCCAGGGTCTTCATGATGTGGGAGGTCAAGGCCACAGGTCTGCAGTCCTTGGAGCCACTGGGACGCGACGTCTTTGGCACAGGAACGAGGCAGGATGTCTTCCACAGCAAGGGGACCCTCTGGAGACTCAGACTCATGTTGAAGACATGCTGCAGTACTCCACATAGTTGGGGGGCACAGGCTGTGAGCACCCTGGGGCTGACACCATCAGGGCCTGCAGCCTTATTTGAGTGGAGTCTCATCAGCTGTCTTCTCACATGGTCAGAATGGTCAGGTTTTGTACCGATCTCCAAAAGGTGAACGCAGTGACAAAGCCTGATTTTTTTTCCCCGCTTCCATGTACAACAGATGAGTCATATTCCTATGAGGTCATGCCTTTTGGGTTGCATAATGCCCCGGCAACAGAGAGTGATGACCAGAGTTTTGGGGGATTTGGGGGGATGTACAGTCTATTTAATTGCTGTGTTCACACCTGCCGAAACAAACCCCACTTAGGGACAAAACGAAATTGTGTGATTGAACCAATGAAGGGCAGGTGTGATCACCCCCTAAAATAATTCTAAACCAGGAGGCATTTCAGCTGGTTGCAATCTGCAATCCTCACCACTACATGCCACTTAATCTTCCTAAATCTTACACACTGTTCGTTTAACATTTTACAAAAAGATTGGCACAAAAACTGCAAACATGTCTGATTTATACAGGATATGAAAGTTAGGATTTTTTATACATTTTGTGAGAAGATGTTATTTATGGTGACTGGTTAAATTTACCTCCACTCAGCCCCAGATATTTAACAACAAATCTATCTTACTGTATGGATTGCTGGCACATTCTGTGACACTGAAGTCAAAAGAGGAGAGGAGGATGATCATAGAGTCTTTTATTCTTTTTTCAATTTGAACCATACTTAATGTAGCTCACATCTGACACCTTTGCCTATGCATGTGTCCCTGCCAGGGTTGATCAGATCCTGGCTTGTGTCCCACTAGTGTTTGAAGTTCATGGATCACTGCTGTTCACCCCTCACTGTGCCGGCTGTATAAACCTACTGTACCGCACATCTATTCATCCAGCAGCTCTCGTCCAAAAAAAATCCATACCTGGAGCTGTTTACTTGAAGTGTGGAGTGTTTACTCCTTTAGTTCACTTCATTTGGGCAGCTGAGATCAAAGCCTTTTGAACTCAGGTAAGGCACACAGGTCATTAGGAGAGAGTTAGAGGGTTTATGGGACTGAAGAGACAGATGCTTACATTTGATAGCCAGTTGCAAAGACTTGCGTAATGCTACAGTTTGGACAGATCTTCACACTCAAAGTTGTGTCTGGAAAAAGAATTATCTAATGGCAGAAATCACAGATCTGAATTTGTACCAAAATATTATCACTGCGTCTTAAGTTGACCAGATTTCAGTCAAATACATCCAAAACTGGTCGATGAAAAACACTTCAACACAGGTGAGGTAATAATACATAGATTTATAAAAAAAAAAAAAAAAAAGGAGGAACTTTTACCCATCAAGAATTTGGAGACAGGATGTGATGCAGATGGTGAGGTGGAAGCCTGATTGTAGAATATTTTTTGACACACACCATTTTTGGCTTTTGCGCATACGTACATTTTTAGTGTGGATCCTACGCATTGTTTTATAAATGAGACCCCAGGTCTTCATAAAGAATTAAATTGTAAAAGGTGAGCCATTTTCTGGGCCACATTCAGTGTAACTGAAACGAACTGTGTAACCCAATAGTGATCACACTTGGCGCACAAACGTTTATTGTCATATCTGTGATATAGAAGATATGAAATGACAGGTATTATTCATTGTTCACTCAATTGGTTTTGCTCTCGTGTACAGGTTTTAGGCCCATTTGTCTTTATTCACAGAGTAAAAAAAACCTGGAATGGATTTATAAGACCTTGTAAACTGAATAAACACATTTTGATAAAGAAACTTCAGCCTGGCCTGAAAGGCTGTTGTAACCTCGAGTACAGGACACTACAGGGCTGTGTTTAACTGCTGCTTTTTGCTGCATCTCTTGTCTTGTAGATGTAAAAATAAAATATAAAAAGCCAAGACTCCACATGAGATAATGCAAAATCTGAGGAGATTCTCGTAAACCCTAAATGGCAGCAATATTGGTCAAATGTAAAGACACTGGAAATTTCACATGGGAACTGATTTCATTTTCATGTCCAAAAGACAAATAAAACACTTGGCATTAATTTCACCTACATTTCCAGAAAATTGAACACTGAAAAAAACATGTTATAGTTATTTATCAATGCATGAGAGGCATACTTTGCAGGATTAAGTAACAAAACAATATATATTTATACAAATGTAATCCATCTCAATTATCACTAATAATCCACTCTCAGTGTGTGGCAGTGTATATATCTGCAGAGATTCCCCACATTATGACGCCCCTGTTTCTGGGTCTAAAAAACCAAGATGGTGAAGGCTAAAATGCCAAACTCCAAGCTTCAAAGTGAGAGTCCACAAAGCAGTGGCTGATGTCACGGTGGCTATGTCCACTGTTTTTATAGTCTATGGTCAGAATTTATTAAAAGGTAGCAGCACAGCATCAGGTAGTAGCAGCACGCATCCAAGAGGAAACTACGAAAATTGTAGACACAGATCTGGAAAAAAAAACAACAACATAAATATAGCAATGCAAAACACAAAGTGGACAAAGCTCTTTCCAAATAAGAGTGGATCTGGGGTTGGCTCACACTTTAGCTGGTGAGCACTGAAGGAGAGGATGATGTGGAGTTGGCCTGTTTTCTGTCAGAAAGATAAGTGCGGTGATTAGCTTAGTTTGTCAAAGAATCGTCTTTTCCGTTACAACAAATGCAATGTTCCTTCACTTGTGGCTTGCAGTGTGCGTACAAGCAGCATAGGAAGAGGTGGTCAAGTTTGAATCCATCCATCCATCCATCCATCCATCCATTTTTAACTGCTTATACAGGGCTGGGTTGTGGGGGCAGCAGGCCAAGCAAAGCACCCCAGACGTCCCTCTCCCCATCAACGCTTTCCAGCTCCTCCTGGGGGACCCCAAGGTGTTTCCAGGCCAGATGAGATATATAATCCCTCCTGCATGTTCTAGGTCTGCCCGTGACCTCCAACCAGTGGGACGTGCCTGGAACACCTCCAACAGCAGGCGCTCAGGAGGATCCTGATCAGATGCCTGAACCACCTCAACTGACCCCTTTCAACATGAGGGAGCAGCGGCTCTACTCTGAGCTCCCTCCGGATGTCCGAGCTCCTCACTCTATCTCTATGTCTGAGCCCAGACACCCCACAGAGGAAACTCATTTCGGCCACTTGTATCCATGATCTCATTCTTTCTGTCACTACCCAGAGCTCATGACCATAGGTGAGGGTTGGGACGTAGATGGACCAGTAAATGGAAAGCTTCGCCATCTAGCTCAGCTCCCTCTTCACCACGATGGTCCAACGCAGCGCCCACATCACTGCAGAAGTCGCACCATACCGCTGATTAATCTCACACTCCATTCTGCCCTCACTGGTAACCAAGACCCTGAGATACTTGAGCTCCCTTGCTTGAGGCAGTAACTATATCCCAACCTATGGGGGTAATGCACCGGTTTCCAACAGAGAACCATGGCCTCAGATTTAGGGGTCGTGTCTAAATACAGGTACTGACAACTCCTGCGTAGTATACCTTTAAGAATATCTCAGATTCAAACTTCCCGAAAAAGCCATTTGCAGAGTAATTTCAGATACTGTGACCCATGATTTTTACATTACCTTTAAGGTGATGAACACCTCCCACTGTGAGGACAAATGTCTGTTCTGTGGTCTAAATGTAGGAGTCAGCCGGTCCAGCCACACCGCAGGCTGTGACTGTGTTGTGTTTCCCTGTTATGTATAAATGTACAGTGCTTGAAGCATGCATCCATGTCAATTTGTCATTTCGTACTCTAGCGGTCGTCCATCACAGCTTATCCACTTAATTACACATGCGATGCTCAGATACACAGTGTGAGTGCACCTCTGGTAATAACACGACTCGTATGGTTTAACATATTATTTTTCCGATGTCATATGTCAGTGGCATTTCAGCACTGGAATAGATTCAGCTCACTGGTAATTTGTTTCAGTGTGGAGTACAGGGGTGACTCAGAATGAATCAATCTGCGTGGCCCTCTGTGAGCACACCAGCCATTTACGCCTTATCCAACCTGTAATAAAGGGTCACTTCTGCAGAGGGGCTCCTCCATACCAGTATTCACATCAAACCTCTTAGGAGGAGCGCTGCTGCTGGAGGAAACCTGTATGTTTCAGACAGTGCACAGATACATCTCCTCAATATATGGGCTTAAACTCACTGACTTTTTTTTATTTCTTTTTAATTAACTTTCTTTATTGGTCGCAATTTCACAGGCAGCAACACGACAGTCATCACAATCAGGGAGAGATGTCAAAGACTCAGTATGATTTAAGAAGTCTCCAAGTCTTTTCAAATGAGTTTAGGGAAAACCTAAACTTTTCAAGTCTAATGGACAGTAACAGCTCTTTCACCCACCTGTTGTGAGATAGAGGTTGAGGGTGTTTCCAATTAAGGAGTATGAGTCACCTGGCCAACAGGGTGGTAAAGGCAAGAGCAGTCTGCATGACTTTTGAGGTAACGGGCTGCAACAAGGCCAAGAGAGGTTCAGGAGTGATGGTAGTATTATATGCTGTGCAAAAAGTTTTGAAGATTTCAGACCAGAATGTGGGGACAGGATCAGAACATGTGGGAATGGTAGGCTGGAGACTGCACCTATTACACGAGGCAGTTGCATTGAAATCTGAGAAAGCCTCAAATTAGTGTAGTGAGCTTTGTGCACATCTTTACACTGTAGAAGGCCGTGCCTTGCACAGATTGAAGAGGAGTGAACCAACCGTAAGACTTGTTGCCAATAATCATCAGGCAGCGTGGTTCCCAGCTCTTGCTCTCAAGAATTCCCTGGGGGCTGGATGCTGGGCTATCAACAGTAGAATTGATAAGGCTTAAATGCAAGAAATTAGCCGCTTTTGTTCAGAATCAAGAGCCAACAAAGAGTCTACCAGAGTTTCTGGAGCATGGCTAGGGAAGTTGGAATTAATTTGAATATAGGTGGGATAGGTAAGTCAAAATTCTTTGAGAGCTCAGAAGAGGACATAACAGTCCCTTGGCTGGTCCTTAAATTCAGTTGTCCCTTTATCAAACCAAGTCTGAAAGGCTAAATCAGTGCAAGAGGGCAGTGATTGTTTACAGTGGGGGAGAGGTCTGAGGCCCTATGAAGGCTAAGCATTTCCTAATTTGGATCCAGAGTCTAACAGAGTTAATTACCACTAGGTTTCAAGTAAAGTTGGAGGCAGTCAAAGGCAGTTGAGAGCAAAGCAGGGAATGAAGTTCCATCTCCACCCATGCAGGGCAAATGTTGTCTGCTGTGTTGTTGATCCAGTATAAAAGTTTATGAATATTACAAGACCAGTAATAGTGTAAGAAATTGGGCAATGCTAAGCCACCAAGAGCTTTTGGGAGCTGTAGCACTGATCTCCTGATGCGTGGATTTTTATTGCCCCAGATGGATGAGCTCATTAATTGATCAAGTGATCTAAAAAAATTGGACTTATTAACCAGGGATATGCGAAGAAAGATATAAAAACGTGGGTAAAACAACCAATTTTTATGCAGAAAGTTTTGAAACCAAAAAGGGGAAAAACACCCAAAGCAGCAGATGTTGATGTAGCTTACATTTCTGGTCCCATTTTTATGTTTTGTAATGTTTTTGTTTTATTCCTGTGGATAACAGGCCAGTCATAGAGACTGTGATCTCATGTCAAGATATTTCCAAAGCAGCTACAATGCAGCCTGACAGCAGAAATATCTTTAACTATATAAAACATCAACAGTAAATGTCAGGTTTCAGCGTCAGCCCCATCTGAATCAAAGACGGAGGCTTCTTTCTAGACTCACCATTTTCGCAGGCCTTCAGCAATCGTGCAGGAAGAAATCCATCATAGGAGAGGCAGAGATAACAGCATCACACTGACAGCTGCCTCCATAGACCAGAATGCAATGCTGAGACGAGACATGTTGCATTTTAGGTAAGGGCTACAACCCTTCATGTGACTGGTAAAGCTCTTGCTCCAGCTGTGCCTTTTACATTTCTCTGCCTAAATATATCCCTGTAAGTCCCTTCTCTGTAGAGATAAGGTAAGAAGTCACTACCTGAAATATATGTAGACAGATAAGTTGAGGGAAAGTTGATATCCCCCAAAAAAGTGTTTCAACAATTCTTCTTACTTCTTGAGTAGTGAACATCAAACACAAATTAATGAGCAACACTGATGATCAATGGTGATGGGATCTAAGACATTCAGTCTCTCCAAGACCAGATCAAATGCCTTGTGTGAGAAAGCTGCTCTTGACTGGTCAGAATTCCCATGTGGGAAAAATCCAGGAAGTAAACCAAAGTTGAAGAAGAGTATACTTGCAAGATAAATGTGACACTTTCTAATGTCACAATGGAGGGACAACTACGCAGGTTGATTTTAGCGCTGCTCATTGTGGACTATATTGCTGTCATTGTTCATTTTAGTCAAACCATACAGTTTGAAAATGAGGTGCGGCTCCAACTAGAAAACAATGTTTTGATGCATTGGATGTGCTGAATGTGCATATTAAGGCAGTACAGGAGGAGGTGCACATTAATAATCCTCCAGGACTGTAACACGCTCATGTTTAACCCAAACAATGTGTCATGTGACTGCAGTTGGTTCAGATTGAGGTCGGAAAACGTTCTCACCACAAACAAACCGCACCAGAGTTTGTTTTTAACCGGACTGAGACCATCTCTTCAAGAAGATCGCGGTCCAGTTGTTTTGGTGCACACCTGAGTGCGATAGCTGTGTTCGCACCTGCCCAAACGAACTTGAGTTTGATTGAAAATAAAAACAGGGCAGGTGTGAAAGCACCCTCAGTTACTCAGACCTCTTGTCGAGTTGGTCTGAGATGCATTTGATCACCTTAGATATGAGATGCCCGTGATATGACAACACATTCTCACTCCGTCCTCATCACATATCGACATTTGCTCATGGACTTTCCATGTCCAGATATGTGCAAGGTACCTTGGGTGCGTTGGTTGATGACATTCAACTTCAGCCTGTTACATGCATTGTCTGTTTTCAAAATAACCGTTAAACAATAACAGCGTTCGCCGTGTGTCATACAAACATAAAGGGATGGCTTTTTATGTCGGTGTCTGACACACTTGATTTCAATAACTTTGGAATGAAAACAGGTTGGATAAGATATGTGGAGCACTTTGATGATATAATACTGGAGAGGTACTCTTCTGTTGACGTGTGTTTTTATGCCTCTGTGTTGGCAATAGTCATGACCGGAGACATAATGTTTTTGGGCTGTCCCTCCATCCCACCACTAATGTGAGTAGCAAGTGTGCTAGCAATCAGCTTGCAAGAGTGTGGATGTAATAACTGTGCACTGAGCCCTTTTTAACATCCAGTGTTAGTGATACAGTTAGTAACGACATCTGAACACAAGTGGTTCGCTGGAGATGCATGATAGGCACAGATGTTAATAATATGTCTCAGCTGTCCCCGCGTGTTTGGATCGCCACAACAAATGTTAGTACCAGGTGTAAACAGGCTCTAAGATTTCGGCCTCCACCCTAATACAGTGGAGGTGAATGGAGTCTTGTTGGTGGTTCACAGAATGAAAAAGGGGTTCAGATGGTAATATTTTACATTTCCGTTATAGTCAGCAAATCCCATGAAAAGACCGAAGCAAAGAGTTTGTTAGTCTCAATACTTTTCACTGTGTGTGGCACTCAGCCCAAAGCCAATTGAGGCAGCAGTAGCTCAGTCCATAGGGACTTGGCTTGGGAACTAGAGTGTCACTGGTTCAAGTCTCCGTACAGTCCACGTGTGCAGCAATGACTGGTAGCTGGAGAGATGCCAGTTCACCTCCTGGGCACTGCCAAGGTGCCCTTGAGCAAGACACTGAACCCCCAACTGCCCGGGACGCCTGTCCAAGGCAGCCTCCTTGCTCGGATGTCTGTCCTTTTAATGCATGTGTAGGTCCTGTTTGTGTGTGTGTGTGTATTTCAGGCCTCTATATATATAACAACAGAGTGGAAAGTAAATTCAATTTCCCCTCAGGGATTAAAAAAATATATCTTCATTTTTAAAACAAATATACACTCTAATTCTTAAAAGGCTTACTAATGTCCTTAAACAGCTGGGCACTGTAGTTTTCAGCAAGCACTTCATAAACAAAAGATAATAGCGCATTTATTTGGTACTATTTTCAGCCGTGGATTAATACACATTTGTGAAATGAAGGAATACACACAAGACTTGTCAGTGTGTATTCCTTCATTATTGGTTCTGGTCTTTTCATTTGATTCGGCAACAATTTTTTTTTTTTTTTTTTAAGAAACACTGTGCCCATTACTCTTGATAATCCATAGATCTCACTGTGAACAGTTTTCATAAGAGCTTTTCTCTTGTACAAACTAGTTCCAATATGAAAACAGTTTACTTCGAGTTCTGTGGATTAACCTGATCCCAGGACACTGTTTCCAGAAAGTGATGATCCTGTATTTCTTCTGTGTCATTTTTCAACACTGTGAGCACCACAAACAAAATCCCATCCACCTGAGGTGGAGGCCAAAATCCCTGAGGCATATATCTTAAAGCTTGGGCACAACAGTCACTCTGACAAGTCATAGACAGAAAAGCACTGGTGTAATTAATAAAGGTAGTAATCATGGCTGCATTCCATTTAGGTAAGGCACCATCCAGGTATTTTGCAGAGCCTTTATTTATGTTATTAGTCATGCCTGTGTTTTTCCTACGATGACAAGTTTCTGCTGTGGAAAAAGTTTTCTCAAACAGTCTGAGGCAGATTTCAGTGAATATGAACGATTAAACTAAACTATTTGCATAGTTAGACACAACTTTCTGTGGGGGGTTCAGGGACAGGCTCAGGGTTGGACAACCTGGCTTTTACAGCAGCCATTTATCTTTCCAAAACACTGACCTGTGTTCACTGACATTTTGCTTTTTTCAGATGAGTATAAAATGTTTCTCAGAGAGGGCAGGGATGATGAGCAGAGAGCAGGGGCGTTGTTTCAGCAAAAGCCAAGGTATGGCGATGTGACACGACATCAAGGATCTACTGTGCTATTAAAAACAGCTCTCTCTCATATTCACAGTGCCTTATGTTTGCATGTAGTGCCTGGCTTAGAGATAGCAATGAAAACACATTTCATTGGGTCTATTGTGGCACATATTTCAGCACCATGGATAGAAGGTGGAGGTCCAGTTATTCAACACATTCTCACTCCAACCACGTTTGGTCATGGACCTTCTACGTCCAGATACGACATGCAAGGTACCCTGGGTGTGTTGGTTGTTGACGTTCTGGGACACTATGTCAAGTTCTCCCTGTTACATACATTGTCTTCTTTCAAAATACACTTCTGTTTTTCCAGGAAATGTACCGTTTACATACAGTGTTTTTCAAAATAAAAGCACTTTGTCAGTACAACAAGGCGAATTGACATTTTTTCCTTCAACAGCTAATGCATGTAGTTATGTTTAGGAAAAAAGAACAGGGTTTAGCTTTACAGTCTTACAGAATGTGAACACTACTCTCGGGTGAAAGTCGGTGTTTGTTGGACCCATCCACCACCCCTTCCGCCTGCCCTACTCGGACTTTCGCCCCCTTAGCTTTTGTTCTTGTCCAGTCTTGCTTCCCCCTGACACTGCTAAATGCCGTTAAACTGTAACTGTGACCAGCCGTGTATCATGCCGATGTCAAAGGACAGCTTTTTTAATTGGTTTCTGATTCTGGAAATCACTGCTGAAACGCTGGATTTCAACGACTTCGGAGTGAGACTGGGTTGAGTTACCATTAGTGATTTGTTTAAACTTGAGCTTACACTTCCATTTTCACAGGAAATTTACCGTTTGCATACAGTCTCTTTCAAAATAAATGTACTGCGTCGGTACAACATCGCAAATTGACTTTTTATTTTCCCTTCAACATCAAACACACATGGTTGGTTTGAGGCAACAAAAACATGTGGTAAGGTTAAGGATAAAAGAACAGGGTTTGGCTTTAGAATCTTTCGGGACACAAACACTGCTCTCTTGGGTGAAAGTCAATGTTTGATGGACCCTTCCACCACCGCTCCTGCCTGTCCTACTCGGACTTTTGGCGCCTTAACTTTTATTCTTGTCTCGCTGTGTTTCCCCCTGACGCCATTAAACTATTATGGCGACCGCCCACGTATCATGCAGACTTCATAGGATAGCTTTTTTCATCAGTTTTCATCAGGTCATTACAAGACACAGGCTCTGAAAATACATACAAAAGGGAGATTTGGGACATGTGGCTGGTTTAGCTGTCACACTGTGGACTTTCTACAAAGTGGAATGCAGGTGAGGACCAAACTTTGCATTAGCACAACAGACCAGTCATGCAAAGAACTCAGACTTTAAATGCCACATGACATAAAATCTTTTGTAGGCTGCTGTATTCTTTCTTTTTAGGCGGACATGCAGACAGGATTTAGAGCTCCTGAGGATGACTTTGGATGAGTTTTTGGTGATCCTGGTTAAAGTATAACCCTCCCACATGAGGTCAGCTTTTGCAGCCTGTAGCTTGTAGCAAGAGGCTTTGTCATTAAATGGGCTCATTTTTAAATCTTTAGGGCCAAATATAGATGACACAGAAGGAATCCTCAGTAGAGTACAATTAGATGTGTTCTGCAGCTTTGACACAGCGGTGTTGCACTTTGGGAAAAAATCAATTTGTTTGTTGGGGAAATGCTCAAACACAGAGAAAGGTTGCCAATAAAGAGACAGCATCAAAACAAGCTGCGTTCACCGACACATGTTGACATTTCCTAGCCAGGTCGATGTGCCGTGCCAGCGGCCTTTCTACCCAAACCAACATTATTCACCGCTTAAAATGCTGTGTAATCAGGAGCTGCTATGGAGCATTTGGCGAGTGCTCGCCAAAGCAATGTGTCCTCCCACTGCTCAACTTGCAGAATTCCAGCATGCATTTCCTTTTTTATCAGAGCGACTGGCTGTGCAGGCTGAGTGCAGCTACTGGTGTCCTGGTGGCTTTTTAAATAAATCTATCTGGATGGTTTTCTGTTTTCTAAGGCAAGACGGTTTTGCAACCAAGGACAACAAAACCATTATTCATCATGGTGGGAGAGACAGCAGTTTAAAGTTTTATGGTGGCTCAAGGTGTTCCTTTGTAAGCATGTCTTGCCTTCAACCTTGGCCAATGAAAGCCTAGAAAATTGAGGGGAAGGCAAGCTAGCCTTTGGAAAGAGTTTCCTTTTTTTGATAAGTACAGTTTCAAGGTTTTCTAGTGTGTGAATCTGTATATGCTCAGAAAGATTAAAAAATCATAGAAGATAGACGCCATAGATGTGTTTTTCAAGCCCTTGTGTGAGCCTTTTTTTTTTTTTTTTTTTTTTTCTTTTTCGCTTTTTGATGATCTCTTTGTGCTAAAAACTAGTGTGGACTTCAGGACAGCGACTATGCAACTCACCAAATAACCATACATGTTTTATGAACACAAGTGCCCATGAAAAATTCAACTTTTCTTACCCCAACACAAAATCGTCATCTTGTCCTGTCCTATAAGGCCTAAAATCATAACTTAGAGGACACGGTTCAGTTATTATTTATTTGAGTTTAGTGTATGCACAACAACAACAGCAGTGTTGACAGCTCATGCCATCACATCCTGACATGCATCCAGAGTCACTCAGTCTGAAGGCGTTTCAGAGCGATCCCGCGAGCGCGGCGAACGATTGCATGAGTGTGTGGGAGTCTGTTTGGCTCCTGCTACGGTGCTCAGGAAACAAAAGTCTAAGCTTGAGAACATAGCTTTTGGCCACAGACTGACACCTGCTGTGATGAGTGTGAGGTTGTGTGTTTAGACCACAACTCACCTGGGCCCTCTGAGAGGACATGACCCAACAACAGCAAAGTTTGTTTGTATGAGGTCTCTTTGTTTTTCCCCTCAGATCTCCTGTGTGGATTTCTGGTCTCTGAGCCTCATTGGAAACACCAGAAAGGTAGACAATAACAGGTGACTGTTTTTAAACCCTGTGTGGCTGCTGTGTGCCTCGTGCTGCTGCGGCTGGTTGCTGGCCGCACTTCACTTCACGTAGGGTGCTGGAAAAAAAAAAAAAAAAACAGATTTTAAAAATCATTTCCGATTGGGCCGTGCAGCGATCTCCGTGTAATGACATGCAAATGTGTCTCTCAGACGGTGAAAATGTGTTTTTAGTCCATTGCCACCTTCACAGCAGGCCTGGGAAGCTCAGCCCGCTTTGATGTTGGAGCTAGGCTCATGATGCGTTCATGTCATGTTGGAAGTCTGCGTAGGCTCCAGTGTCACCCACTTAGTGTCATGAATTGTGGAAGTGTTATCACAGGAAGCAAACATGCCACCGAATCCACCAGTTTTGGCACATATGACACTAAAAGTCATCTGTTTTGATCATCTGAATGCAATCAATTTTATTTATGTAAAGCAATTTATGCCATCTGAGGTTGACTTTAAAGTCATTACTGAAAATATATATATTGCATGTAACATCATGTCTCCATCGATCATATAACCTCTTTGGAACAACAGAACACAAATTGATAATATTGATAATGCAAATTGTTTTCAGCCTAATTTTGACATCCGTCATTATGGACATCTCCAACATTTCCATGAAGTCAGATGCCACACACACACACACACACACACACACACACTTAGACTTAATAGTAACTGTTGGCAGCCTTCCTTAAATGGCAGACAAAGGGAGGGTTTACAGCCTCTGTGGGAGTCAACATCTTGTCAGGGTCCATCGGTAGCAAGCCCTCTGCAAGAGGGTGATAACCCCAAGCCTTTTTCTAAGCCAACGTGTCCAACTAAATCATCAGTAAGACTCTGACCTAGAAGAGGAAATGCAGAGAAAGCAAATAAACCTTCAACCACAACAAACAAGCCGAATATTTATCAAGTGTGATGTTCCACAGTCATGAATATTGGAGGATTCCTTTATGTCAGAAGCATCCTGAATAAGAGATTCTTTAATGCCAGTTCTTTCTATTTTCTTGAATTCATTACATATATTAAAAGCTTGGTATAGACGAGCGAAAGAATAGTCCTCCTTACTCTGCCTCTGATTGGCTCACCCTGACATTCTTACCCTCACCCTAACCAATCCCACTCCTCTTGCTGTAAACCTAACCAATCTGGCCAACAATCAGATCTATCAATGCTCATGCTGCTAGTCGTTTACTCCTCCAGCACACCAACAAGGGGGCGCTGTGCCATACGGCTACTATTATACTGTATGTGGCTATTAAAGTAAAAGTACAGGCGCACATGTGTAAATTAACAGTCCCTTTATTTCAAAAGTCATAAAGAAAACAAGGGAAGAACATTTAATAAAGCCCTGGAGGGTGGGAGTGGAGGAACTCGGTTAAAGATTACCCACCTGAACGGGACGCTCTAAAACTAAGCTGAGCGCACGCGCAAGGAGGCAGCGATCATTTCATTGATCAACAATAAACCTGGCATTCTGTTGGTTGGGGGATTTTCACAGGGTCATTACACAAAAAAATCCAAGAGCAGGGCAGAAACCTGAGAGCAGATATAATGCAGAAACATTACATCTGATTGCGAGCACACAGTTTGAGCAGAAACAGAGCGCAAGCAGAAGCTATTTGAGTGCGAGGGCACTGGGCAGGGTTTTGATAGCCTGGCATTGCCAGACCCAATTTGCAAAACGCGAATGGTCTGGACACAGACTGTACATTTCCTCTATTCCCGAGGGGCAGTATCAACGGCTGACACTCAAAGTGCCCCTTCATGCAATTGGAAAGACAGAAAACCAATCAGAGTAAACGAAATGTGTGACGTAGGCTCGCACAACGCTACTGTAAACAAGTCTAGGGCCGTTAGTGGCCGTTTTGGTAAGGAACCGGAACCAAGGCGAGTGAGACAGGATCCAGAATTCGATGGATGCGCCTTTCCGTCAAAATAAAAGCACCAAGCTAATAAAAATACAGTGAAACTTTTAAGGTAATCAATTTTCTTTTACCCCTCATCACCCCAAATCGATGATGCGCCAGAATTTAAAGTTTTACTTTGGTGAATTTGGTGAATTCCAGATCCGCTCTCTAGACCAGAATCCAGACAGAGTTCAGAATGAATAGAAACCAGGCTCTTCGCCTTATGTGAAGAGCCTGGTGACACAAGGCTACTGTAAACAGACCAGCAAGCAAGTGCAGCAGAGGTTAGCTGTGATGATGTCTTGGAAAGAGTGTTGCCATCTTTGCAGATTTCCTCCCCACTGTAGACTCCGAGTTGCATGGCTGTGATTCCCAGCTTGGTTGCCTGCCTGACCTGCTCCTCCATGAGAGCAGGTAGTGGAGAAACAACAATAGCCACTGGGTTTTCACAGAGTCCCATCTTTTTCCTGATCAACGGAGCCAGTTGGTAAATTAAATTTTTACCAAACCCCGTAAGAAGGACAGCAAACACATCCTTTTTCAATAAAAGCTTTAAGTGCAGCCTTGATTTCGAATAACTCGTCTCAAAGTAACAAACAGTTGTGATTTGCCCGGTAAGCTTTAACTGATGCCAGAATTCGCCTTTATGATTGCATAGCCAGACTGATCTGTGGAGCGAAATAGAACATGAGCTCGTGAGATCAGGATGGTTTCACCAGGCTAGGGTTTTAAGGGACATGATTACAAAATCTGAACGTGAAATCAATAAATAATGCTCTCAAATTGATATGCCACTCTTGAATAAAGATAGGAAAAACGCTCCATACACACTGTATTTATCGCATACTAACGCAAAGCAACATGTCCACAGATAGAGGTTGGACAGTGCTGTGTGTACAACTGTTGTAATGAGACACAAATAAGATGTAAGTGCTAATAAACAGTAAATTACCACAGCTTTACTACTGCTAATACGTGAAGCAGCCATCCTGGATTTTGAGGTTGAGGTTGTAGAGGTTTCTCTAACTTTCCAAGTCAGGAATTTGACTTCAGTTGAAGTTTCCAGCTAGGAAATTCTGACTTCCCAGTGCAAATGCACCAAGAGACTAGCCAAAATGACTGGCACATGTAAGAGAAGTCTTGGCCAGACCATCATCTGGCTACACCTGATCAGCCCAAAATATTGGCCCTTGCCGCAAAGGCTTTGTTGTCAACAGATGATAGCCGATTAAAAACAGAGCTCTGTGCTGTAATCATTGAAAAAATAAATAAGTAAGACACTTTTTTTCAGCCTGCAGAAGCTGCATTATCCTTTATTCAACTACACAGAGGCTAATGAGGTGCAGCGCAGATAATCAGATTATTACTACACCTTTATGTTGCTCTACAAAGCAACATAAAGTAGGACATGAGGATAAATCTATAGGGCTGCTATCATAAATCAAAGAGGTTCTTTTGCAGTTCTCTCTCTGAAAAGATGCCTCACACATTTATATCTGGAACCTTTTAATTAAAAGAACTGCTTGTAGAAGAACTTCAGAGATCCATTGATGGGTGAAAGAATATTAGACCAACAGAAAAAATTGTCAATAATGATTTTCCTCTCTGTAGTTTGGGGATTTTACTTTGAAAGAAACATGTCAGTAAGCTGCAGAGTGCCAAACTGAACCACAGTGACCATCAGAAGGTGATGTGCAGCGTTTGGAGCATTGTGGGCTCGGACACGAGAACACTTGTGTAAAATGAGATTAATAATATCATATTCCAGGGGGAGACGCGAGGGCTTGTAGGTCACAGCACACCATACTGCGCTGCTTTACATACTGAGCGAACCCATCATGTTACATGACTATCAAAGACATGTTTTATATAATTTATATTTCATGCATGATTCATCCCCAACTCAAACTGAATTGAAAACTGTCTCACAGCACACTGATGCTTTCAAAAACATGTACTGTATCTTTGCACCATGCGCCTGATGTTTGATGTTTTCATGTTTTCTAGATTTCTACCAAGTAGCTGATGTAACCCAGTCAGTGTCATCTTTATCTCCTGTTTGTGATGGGCAAAAAGAAATGAACAAGTCTTTTTGAACGACTCTTTTTTTAGTGTCAAGTATGTACCGGGTCAGGTTACCATCCAAGTCCCAACCCTCACCTATGGTCATGAGCTCTGGGTAGTGACTGAAAGAATGAGATCACCGATACAAGCAGCCAAAATGAGTTTCTCCAGAAGAGTGTCTGGGTTCAGCCTTAGATGAAGCTCGGACATCTGGACGGAGCTCAGAGTAGAGCTGCTATTCCCTTGCACTGAAAGTGCTTTGCTCAGCCTGCTGTCCGGTGATCCGTCCCCTGATAAGCTGAAAATGGATGGATGGAGCTTCAGGAAAGCTGCTCAGATGAACTTACATCTGAGGTTCCGTTAGTCCAAAGACGGTGCGCTCACCGCAGACAGTTTTTCACTGGACAGCACGTGCCAAATATTTCTCATATATTTACATTCAGAAGTCCGAAGAAACACACTAAACCCTCAGAAGTATGAATGGGTGCTGAATCCTCAATGGAAAAATGTAAAAAAAATGTGAACAAAAGGTAGCTCTCCAATTATAATGTTTATTGCTACACGAATGTTTCGGGTGAAACCTTTCCTCAGCTTGCACAAGCAACAAAGTGAATGAGTCACACACAGGTGTCACTTATCAATAATCAGGCTGATGCAGCAGTTGCAGGTAATTGCAAGAGAAGGAAAAAAAGGGGGGAAAAAAACAACAATATATCCCTTCTTATATCAACACAAACAATTCAGTAAACACAATAGTGATATTTTTTAAACAGTTATTCAACAATGAAATGCATCTCAATCTCTAAGAATTCCAAGCTTTTAACATTTGTAAAGTTTTTAAAGTTTAAAAAAAAAAACCTGAATTGTTTTAATACATTTCTATTGTTAACCTGTAGGCCTGTTAGTCAAGAACATTTTTACAAGAAACAAGTTAGCACCAACTCCTCATTAAGACCCTTTAGCTCTAAAGTGTCAAGGAAATGAATCCAGAAACATTCCTTTTGCAAAAGGATTTTAACCCGATCTCCACGTGGAATCTTAATTTACTCAATGCCCATATATCTGAGATCAGCTGTTATAGCTATTAAAATGTCTGGCTGCCGCCGATTTACAATCATGATTGCGGATAGAACATTTATGTCACAGATTCTAGTTTTTAGTTCACATTTTGTTTACCAACATAGTACAGATTGCAAGGACACTTCAATAAATATACAACAAATTTAGTGTTGCATGTTATTCTACCTGTGACTTTCACAATCCTACCAGTTTTAGGATGTGAGACATAATTTTCTCTTATCAGATTTGGGCATTGAACACAATCGAAACAAAGAAAATTGCCATTAGGCACACTGGACAAAAAATGATGAACAGGTTTTTTTGAAAAATGGATTTTACCAAACAGTTGCTCAAATCGGGCTGCCTTTAAAGAAGAATCTTGGTGGCTCTTGAAAAGCTCTTCCAATTTTGGAACCTGTGTTCAGAATATACTAATAATTATTTACAACCTTTTTAAGTGCACTGGAAATGTGTGCACACCATTGAAACTGAGTTCGAAAGAACTTTTTCTTTCGGCTCAAACAAAACATTCCTCTGGATCTAACGAACTTTATCCATGGTGTTTTCAACCAGAGTGTTGTTATAACCTCTAGAGACAAAATTATTACAGAGCTCCTTGGCTTGTGTCTCAAAGATTTCATCCGAATCACAAATACGTTTATACCTTAGAATTTCACTGTAGGGCAAACTCCTCTTAAGCGAGGGTGGATGATAACTGCTGTAGTGGAGAAAAGTGTTCCTATCTGTCCTTTTTTATACACCTCTGTGTGTAAAATATTGACATTTTTCTTAACCAAAACATCCAGAAATGAAATCTTCTCCAAACCAAAATTAAGTGTTAATAGATCAGATCCTCTGCATTACCACTCCATACAAAAAATAAATCATCAATGTACCTCCAATATGTTTTAATGAATGCTGAAAAAGGATTGTTGATGTAAATAAAATCTTCCTCAAACTTGCCCATAAATAAATTTGCATAGTTTGGTGCTATAGGAGAACCCATTGCCGTGCCTCTGCACTGTAAATAATAACGATTTTGAAATTTGAAGTAGTCTTTCGTTACGACCATTTTAGTTAAAGACGACAATAACCGAGTGTGTGGATGTAGGTTAACCCAGACCGCTGATTCGAAAAATAGCTCAAAGCATTCAAGCCATCCTCATGTGGCATACTGGGGTATAAACTTGATTTTCATATATTTACATTTGAATGGTTTCGGACATCCAGTTGTCCCTTGCTGATGCCACTCACATCCCCAGGCAGATCATAATGTTATGTCCGCTGGTCTGCAGCTTCACCTTTCGCTGCTGCAAAACTCCATCCCAATGGCTATGCCCCACAGTTGAAGTCCCTGATGTCCAAGACATTTAATGGATCTAAAAGACAGCTCCAAAACTCTTTGGCCTCTCTCAGCACTGTCCAGCCTGTCTGCTCTATTGATTAGCTCCCACTATTGCAAATCTCTCTCAAAGTTCAGCTTACCCCAACCCTTGCACTCTGACCTGATGTGATGATGTATGTCAGATCGGAGGAATAATTAAAATCGCACATTTTAAACATGTTTTTTTTTTTATTCAGTGACAGGCATCTGATCATGTGCTGTTTAGAATTTAAAACAAATATTCAGATTACCCATTAGTTATCGTAAAACAGCCACCTATGTGCAGATGGTGTAGCTCCACCCCTTGCCAATTAATAGTGGATGCTGGAGAAACCTCAGCACCCACTTTCCTTCACCCATGGCATAGACCAATTAAAAAGGACTCGGGTTAAGACCTCCGCCACCCAAGGCCAATGTTCACATGCTCCTTGAAAGGTCATTCTTCCGACTTGTGTGTGTTCATGTGCTTTAAGTTGTAATGTGGAAACAGCATGGATGATCAGGTGAAATACAACCGGGTGCTAGTTTTTCAGATTATTCAAACACCAAATGAATGTACACAAGGCCTCGGAGGTAACTGAAATGTCTACTATTTGCCCCTGAAAGAATGACAGATCATTAGTTGGTTCTGAAACATTGAATTGAGCTTACATATCCTGCCTATGTATTTTATCTTAAGTCTTATATACTGACTGGTGTTACAAGTCGGAAGGGAGTGTCAGGTAGAAACTGCATCACATTTAGAAAAAATATCAAAACTCGAATCCTTGGATAAAACCAGGTTCATATATAAAAAGGGACTGTTTGTAGCAAATAGCCAATTTCATGCAACAAGGGGGAAATCTAGATGAGCTGTTTTTAGTTTCTATGATAAAAGTATTGATTACTGTGGGGGAAACAAGGTTTTCAGAGGCAAAGACACAAATAAAGGCATAATCATAATGTGTGCAACACAATTTATTAACAACACAAAATGGAAAGAAGCAGGCATGAAATAATCAGGGCTGCCCCCGACTAAGAATTTTCCTAATCAACCAATAGTCATCATTTAGGGCCATTAGTCGACTAGTCGCCGCATGTTTACAATATTAATTTAAATGATATATTTTGGGCGGGGCAGCACAATGGTTTGAGTTGAAGGTGTGAGAAAGAATAGTATCAGTAACATTGTTAACACTGTGCTACATTACAGAGAAATACAAAAGCGTACTAATGAACCTTCATTAATATAGGCCTATATTTTATCTACAAGTGCACGTCTCACACTGAGCGAGCCACCTGTTAATGACGCTGTGGGCTAATGGGCATGTAGCTACTTCCATGTTTCAGATGATGCGTCATGTTTGTAGTCGACCAATGAAGATGAGCTTACATATCACCTTGGGTTCGTCCTTCACCTTCTCAAAATGATCCCACACTTTGGATTTCCTGCCCGACATGTTATTAACTAGCCTGTGGAATGACCGCAGGTACCAGCCCTGGAAATTAACCTGACTCCTGTCTGACTGCTGAGCGTGGACACTTCCTGTGTCTGTCCTTTCAAATTAAATTCCCACATGGTCCAGTCATATAGGTTTTGATTTATTTTGACAAGGCACAGCATTTGTTTTTTAATGTTTGTTTGTTTGTTTGTTTCTGTGATTAAGCGACCAATGAAATCTTGCCAGCTAATGACCTTTCTGGTCGACTAAAACTATTAGGGGGCAGCCCTAGAAGTAATTGTGGATTATTTAAGGATAATTTTGCTGTCATAGAAACCCTGTATCTCCAAAAAGTCCTTCCTAAAACTAAATTAACAAAATTAAATTTTTAGTCTAACGGGAAAAACAAATCCTCTTAAGGTACAAAACATCATGTAATCCTTCATTTTATTTAAAAAAAAAAAGTGGAAATCATCAAACTTGGAAATGCATGTTCTTCTCTTTAACGGCTGCTTACAATGTTTCCACATACACTGACATATAGAAGTGGCTTTAGGAGAGTAGCAGTAGTAGTACCCTGCTTTAAAACAACAAACTAATTGCAGGACATAAACATCAAAAGATGAACGTTGTTTCTCCAGCTGAGGCAGATATCAAATCTGAAGTAGACCTTCTTTTCAGTGAGACAACACTGTGTCTTCCTACTAAAAGTGTCAGGCTCATGCTGAGGTGATGGACTACGGGTGCATTCTACTACATCAATCACTCCTTGGACTCCAATGAATAATTTCAGCACTCTTAATATGCAGTAGTAAATTTAATTCATTATTGATAACTATCATCAAATAATCCAAGCTACCTGCTAGTTAAAGAGGCCGTCTTCGCTGGGCAAATGGCCTGGAAATGCTACAAGCATTCATTACGTGTTTGATGTAATAAATCATCACGGGAGGCGGAGCGGCTGCGCTGCTCTCTGAATAGAACTGCCCTGAGAACAGTTATTCTCAGTATCTGTTAATTCACAACTGTCCCACTGTGTGGTTCTTTTTATTACTTGTTTCATTTGTTTGGAATGAGACAAATAATCGGGTTTGGAGATGAAATTGTCTCAGTAAAGGTGGTTGTTTTGAAATGGCCACAGGGTCCAGTGAATGCCAGGGCTTTATACACATTTAGGCTCAATAGCCTGGATATAGTCTGCAGGGGCCAATGTGCAGTTTAGTTACCATGGTAATGTACCTTGCTAAAAAGGGAGGGGTCCATCGACGTTTTGACAGAAGACAGTTGGCTCAAAACCCACAAAACTCATGAGATTGGAAAAGATCTACAGCGGCTTCACCACAAATGCTGGACTGTGATGATTATCATTTAGCATTAAGCTGCAGTGATGTATCCTAATGTGAGTCTGCCTACTGGCCAAACAAAAACAAATCAATCATTTGTTTTATTGTGACAATTACTCATTTATCCCACAGGACCAAAGGCAGTGGCATATGGTACAGTAGTTACTGTAGGACGGGCCCCAGTGCATGTTATTACGATGGGCCCTAGTGCAAGATTTTGCATCTGAACTAGCTACAACCTGACACAGGACAACATCAACATACTGTAGCGTTGCCTTAACAATGAGGTTACGAGGCATGAACTCATTTTGTTGGCTTTTTATTCCTTAACTTTCACACAGGCTATTGTGGACCATCGGCAACGCCAAAGCAACAAACCTGTTTGCTTTACAAGGTGCTGTTTGACTTAGCAGCCAGTTCAACAACTCCCGCTCCTCGGCTTCACACACAAACTAGAGAATAACAACAACCCCTCCTCTCAAACCTCTGCCAACCACAGGGGGGTATCTCACACAAATCGCTGTCATAGGTGCTGGTATTGACTGACAGGCTTCGCAGCATCAAAAAACACACAACTTCGCTTGGATTAAGACGTTCACGGAAAACTCAGCAACTGCTATGACAGACCTTTTTACTGTAGGTGAACATAACACATACTAACAGTGACAGAATCTATAGCTACATAACGTCACCCAGCAATCATCAGCACAAATCTGTATGTGAAAACAATAATTTTTTTATAGTTTAATTGTGGCTTCATAGTTTATTTAAAGTAAACATATAATTTTATTGTAGAACAGATTGTTATTGGCTCTTTCACAAGAAAAAAAGAAAGAAACCATGATTGAGATGGGTTTGCCTTTACAACAGCATATATAGCAGTAGGCCCCACTTTTTAATTAGGTCGTAATCCTAGTTCTTCTTCTTCTTCTTCTTCCAAGGAAATCGTACTTCCATTGAAAACTCACCAAAATTTGCACAAAGGTCCAGTCTCATGCCAGATATCCTCAGCTGTAAACTCAAGCCAATAGTCCTGATGGTGGCGCTACAGCAAGAGTTCAAGTTCAAAACTTGAAAATTCAACGATACGTGCTACAATTTCACAACTTTCATTAAACTGTAGCCCCAATACTGAAGAAACTTTTTTACACTTAAACTTATTAAAAATTATGAAGTTCAAGTGTTTTTTTTTTTCAAAAACTGTAAAACTTAAATCTATCTCTTCCCACAATTTTTGCTCAATTGACACCAACCTGCTACAGAGCATCTTCAGACTGTCCTACACAAACGATCCATACAGATTTTTGATTTATCAAAAATTGAGCCTACAGTTCATCAAAATGTTGACTGTAAACGGTACTGTAAACATATACATGCAAATTCTTGCTAAATAAATCTTCAATGTTCATTAAAAAATGACAAAATTCTAGAGTCATGGTAGATGATCTGTGGCAAATTTTATCTCAAAAATTTTATCTCAAAAACTGAATTTTTGACAGCATTTTGAATTTTGCTCTAACGTATGAATGGCATATCATTCAGCCTCAGCACGATGATCTCAAGTCTCAAAATGTTTGCACTGTTTGCTCTGTCTTCTTATCGTTGTTTTCTACATCTATTCTATTTTTGTTATTGATGCTGTTTTAACTCTGTACCCCCCAATGTGCAGCACTTTGGTCGGCTGCCATCATTTTAAATGTGCTCTAGAAATAAATCCTGACTTGACTTGACTTGACCTGACTGTGAACAATTGGAGTCAATGTAAAAATGGCAATTTTAAACATCAGTTTTTCACTTATGGAGCAAATCAATCATTGTTACAAACAAATTACCAACATCTCCATGCTGTCTAGATGCAATATGTGTATTTTCAGATTTTGTTTTAATAACTGAATTTTTTTAACAGCGGTTTCAAATCTGCCTTTCCATACACAGATGGCTGCTTTCCTACACAACAGTGAATGGCTTGCTCAATTTGTGAAGCCACTGTTGAGTTGTTACTTGCCAATTAGCTCAGAGTGGTAGATGACCGTTTTAGGTTCCAGAGGTTGCAGATTCAAGCCTCAACTGCTGCAGAATCCACATTGTAATGTAAACATCTTCTTGTGCTCCAGCTTATTGCTTAAAATTGCCTGAGCGTGACTCATTACTGTGCAGCATCCTCAAGTCTTTTTCTTGCTAGAAAATCTGCCTTCTCATGCTTGAAAATAAACCAAACTTTGCACAAAGATCCAGTGTCAATACTTCAGTGTGAAACCATCTGAAGGTTCTCACTTTGCTCAACTAGTTAAACATCAGTTCTTTTTTCTTATGAAGCAAATCAATCATTGTTAAACTAAATTACCAACATCTCCATGCTGTCTAGATGCAATATGTGTATTTTCAGATTTTTGTTTCGATAACTGAATTTTTTACAGTGGTCCATGTGGACAGCTGCTAAACCTGCATGTCTGGCTTAGTCAGTTTGTGAAGCTACACATGAACTGTCACTCACTAAATGGCTCGAAATTGATTCTTAGTCTCAGAGGTTGTGAGTTCAAGCCTCAGCTGATGCCAAAGGCAGTTTGTGTTGCTAAATTCCTAAATGTCTTCCAATTCTTCTGCTTGTTGCTCAGAATTGCCTAATAATGCCCGGACCCGACCCATTGCTGCACAGCAGCTATAACTTAATATGAGTTCTTCTTTGAACATGGGTGTATTTCTGAGGTGGTAATCCGAATGAGTTACAAAGGCTTGTTTTCTGGCTGACACACTTTTGGAGGGCCTATTTTTTTAAATAATTTTGGGGAATTTAGTGGCATCTAGTGGTGAGGATAGCACACCAGCTGAATCTTCTCCTGGTTGAATTCCTTCAGTGTTCATTGTTCAGGAGGTTTTTACTTGGAGCTGAATTATTCACTGAGGTCTCTTTTTCTCCAAAACAAATGGACCTGGTGATTTAAACCAGTAAAAATACTGAAGTTAAGCAGTTCATTTTAGAAATAAGCATTTCTTTGGCGCCTTTTGGCACATTGGACACATGCTGTTAGCTAAGCACCTGCTAATGACTGCTCAAATATTTTCTCTGATATTTTAATGTATGCTGACTTTGTTTCTGATCCAGATGTTCAGGAGGTTTTTACTGAGAGCTGAATTATCTGCAGAGGTTCTCTCCTCTCCAGAAAAACAGACCCAATAATTCATCCTGGTAAAAATATTGAATAAAGCAGTTTCACCTTACAGATTAGTGTTTCTCTGACATTGTTTTGGCATGTCGGAGATGGGCTGCTCATGTACATCCACTAACTATATATATTTTTTTCTCAGTCGTTACGACTGCAGGAGCCTGTATAAAGTCCTTCAGTGAGGAGAATCTAGTGTACTTCCCCTGAACAACAGTAAGTCTGTTTTATTGCTTATGTTTAAAGAATTTCTAAACATTTTTTGTCATTGGTCAGAGGTCATAATATAACAGATGCCTCAATATAATCACACTCTGTCTCTAACAAGAACAAACTCAGCGGTAGCATGCATAGAGTTTCCAGAAGCATCTGGATTTCAACCTCTCCGACCTCATCTACAAAGCTGTAACAAGCAGAGAACATGCCACAGCACATGAACCTGTTGTTGCAGGTTCCCAATCTGCTCTCCACTTTTCAGAAGAAGCTTTGTACTTTCTGCCAAAGCATTGCTCAACCTAACAGCCTGATAGTATGAGCGTCAGTGTTCAGTCTTAACCCTTGGTATAAAGTAATCTAAGCTCAAAGGTTCACTTCAATTTCATATGCAGGGCCTGTACCTTTGTTCAAGGCGGTGGTCTTTAGCATCAAATGACCTCGGACAAGAGGGTGAATTAACACAAGAGACACATATGAGCTGCCTGCAGGCCAAAACCAGCCAAAGCTTTTACTGGGAGAGAGGTCAAAGTCATCAACCTGAGTCAGTGGGTGGCTGGAAAAAGATCAACAAGGCCATTTTCATCCGACCAGCAGGTCAAAATTTTCACTTCTCTAATGAAATATCCCGCCATACACTAGATGTACTAGAACAAATACTGGCACAGACACTGATGTTCATTACAGAAGATGAATCACAAGGATTTTGGTGACTGACTTTTCATGAAGATTCACCAGCAATTTAGCATTAGTGGTTCACTGTATAATGTCTTGACAGTTGTCAGATGGAGAGATGGGACCAAGTCATAGTTTTGAATAGGTCTAAAGTTTTTGCACTCAAGTCCAGAATCAAGTCTGAAGTCCTAAACTTTGAGGTTCCCGAAACAAGTCATAATGTGCTCTTTACTAAATGTAATGCAGTTTCAATAACAGTGGTGGTTTGACTGAGTGGGCTTCACATGGGTCATTTTGGGGCTACCAAAAGGGTATCTTCAGGGGCCCACTGGGGTAAATCCACTCATATAAGCAAATGTCATTGGGCCAATATGGAACCGAAGGACAGTCCCATGTAGGGCCCATTTTCAGCCCATTTTCTACCCACATGGGCCCCACATACAAATGTTGGCTGGGTTAAAGTAAGTGCAACTGAACTTTATCATTAAAAAAGAAAGTGACATTTCACTTTTATAGCATGGAGCACTACTAACTGGTACCACAACAAAATGAATTTAGTCGGTTTCTGTCTTGTTGTGTAATGTAAATGTAAAATAGCACACAGAGTATGTTAAAGCGATAGTGCACCCAAAAATGAAAATTCAGCCATTATCTATTCACCCATATGCCGATGGAGGCCCTGGTGAAGTTATAGAGTCCTCACATCCCTTGCGGAGATCAGCAGAGAGAGCGGCCAGCACACCTTATGGCAGACGGCGCCCCAGACTAACGTCCAAGAACACAAAATTGAATCCACAAAGTATCTCCATACTGCTCATCCGTAGTGATCCAAGTGTTTGAAAAAATATCATTTGAACTCTGTTTTTAGCCTCACTGTAGCCTGTAGCTCTGACTGCTTCTCTGTGCTCTGCGTTCATGTGTGCATGCCTGCACGAGACCAGCGAAAGCATGAGCTTTGCTCACCCATGTTTACCTTCCCTGACATGTGCACCGCACCGACAACGGTAACCACAGAGCTAAAAAGATAATTTGCACTACAGTCTTTTAGCAAAGGACAGCCCAACATGTCTGAAGACTTTGAAATTGAGGAGGAACAGCATTTTTTTTGTTGAGCCGTATTTGTTTGAGCCTGAGTATACGGATGGAACTCAGGCTACTGGACGAAGCAGCCGCCGCAGCTCATGGGCCCAGCTGCAGAATACCAGAGTCGAGCACTGGAAACCTGGTGGTGTATTTGTTTCAAATGCAAAGCAATGCCAACGGATGAGGAACAAATGTCTTTGCTGCTCAGACTGGGAATTGGCGATGCCTGCACTTGAGAATCTGGACATCAGTACTGACGAGACTGCTGCTCTTCAGAGACCGTGCACACGTGAACACAGAGCACAGAGAAGCAGTCAGAGCTACAGGCTACATTGAGGCTAAAAACAGAGTTCAAATGATGTTTTTCCAAACAACTTTTTATGACTGGGCTTCAGCACACTTGGATCACTACGGATGAGCATGTTGGAGATACTTTGTGGATTCAATTTTGTGTTCTTGGACGTTAGACTGAGGTGCCATCAGCCATTAGGTGTGCTAGCCGCTCTCTCTGCTGATCTCCGCAAGGGATGTGAGGACTCTAAAACTTTACCAGGGCCTCCATCGGCATATGGGTAAGTAGATAATGGTTGAATTTTCATTTTTGGGTGCACTATCCCTTTAATGTCATATATGTCATTGCCAGCCTTAACATACTTTTCCATCTTTGGGCTTGGGGGGAGGTATCAAGTATTTTCAAGTCTCAATGTCAAGTGAAGTCATGAGTCAAGTCCAAGTGGAGCTCAAGTTGAAACCCGCAGGGCTGAAAAATTAAGCCAACACTAAAGTGCCAAGAAACCGCAGTTCCTTGAATAGCCACTTGAGGCTTGCTCCAAATTCAGTCAATACCCATAGATCCACATGTTAGAGTGCCCAACTTTACAGCAGAAATAAACATGTTTACAGCCTGGTACAGAAAATGGACCAAAACCATTTATGTACCAAGTTGTAAACATGTTTGTTTATGCTGCAAAGGTGGGCATTTTAACATGGGGGTCTATTGGGATTGACTCGCTTTTGGAGCAAGCCTGAAATGGCCATTTAAGGAATTGTAGTTTTTGGTACTTCCACATTGGGTTAATTTTTCAGCCTCAGAAGTATCCACTTGTGGGTGACGTCATGGTAGCTATGTCCATTATATTTTACAGCTTATGGTCGAGTTGCAAGTCTTTTAGTTTTGTCACTTTGAGTTTTAAGTCATCAAATTTGTGACTCAAATCCAAGTCATGGGACTTAAAGCTCTGTGGATTACCAGGTAATTTGGTGCTGAACAACACAACCTTGAACATTTGTAGTTGTGCTTGCATGATCAAAACAGGACTCTTAGTTTTGTTATGTTAATGGAATTTGCCAGATAATGTAAATAACATGAAATATGAAAATGCTCTTTATAGGAGCCTCTTATGTTGGTATGTATGAGGTAGGGAGGATGATAGATGAAGGTAAGGGAAAGGGAGGGTGGGTCGAGAAATCTGAGACAAACAGAGCAAGATGGGTTGAGTGGTTGAGGAGTGGCCCTGCTCCTGAACCTAAGTTAACAAATTAGCTTCATTTGTGTGAATTTAAGGCGTACGTGACCTGACATAAACTTCCTGATGTGACTTAAGCTAAATGATCTGTCATGATTCTGGCCAAATTTGGTTATGTGAGGAGAGGCAATTGTTCTCAGAGCTGGTTGTCTGAGGAAAACAGTAGCTTAAATGACAGGAAACACCTTTTAATGTGTATTGGAAAGCTGTAGGTGTGTCAGCTGATACCGCTTGTTTGTCAGACTCTATAAAAAGTCATGATGTACTAATTTTTTTTAACTATTTTGCGAGTAAACCCTCAAATGTTCTATTTTGTTTTTTGAGTCTCTTTATTCTACAACATGTTTTTATTCCAACAAAAATTTAACATCGGTCAAGGGGAAGAGTCCAACGTCTCCCTGACGTAATTTTGATGTCCGATACCAGCAGGCACCTTAGAAGTATGTACCTCTGGGCAATATACTATTGCACCTAGTTTTGAAATATTATTAGGTAGTATTTCACGAGGAAATCCCCAGAGAGGGTTAGGGGTGTAACTCGTCAAAGTTTAACGTGGTCTAAATTATTTACTCATGAGAAAGTCATGAGGGAGTTGAAAAGTTCCAGTAAGTTCAACTTTTCAGAGTGCAACTGCCAAAATAAAACACTTTCATTTGGCAACTGGCTTCTGAAGACCAGCTTCACAGAATCTTGGCAAAGATGATTGTCTGGTGTTAGAGAGATTTGACACCATTCTCTCACCAAAAATTCCCTCATGTGGAGGTTTTCAGCTGATGATAGCTGACACTGTCTCAGACACCAATCTGGACTCACGCATACGTGTGAAATGGGGTTGAGATGTGAAGTCTGGAATGGATCTGGTGTATGTTTGTGAAAGACGAGCTCTGTGTGAGCGAGGCTGACTTTGGCAACATTGCTTCCATTTGGTAAAAATGGGACTGAGCCATTGTTTTTTCCTCGGGTTGATGTGTTGACGAATCTTGGGGTTGTGCATCTTTTTTGAGCAGTGTTTCTACATCAAATGTCGAAGGCATTTGAAGTTTTTTTCAAACTGCTGTATGCATTATTAATCTCTACTCACTAGAGATGGTGAAGGTAGAGCAGAGATGGTGCTGCCTCTTCACTTTTCTCAATACGTTATCGACCCAAGGCCCACAGAGTCTGTGAATGCTCTTGTTGAGGTCAATCTTTTTAAGGACTCCAATGCAGTCTTCTGAATTTTCATCTCTTTCCTCCTGGCTGCCCCTAAAATTAATGATTTTGACCACATTTCCATTCTGTCTCTTCAAACAGTTTGAGAAGACGTGACTTAGAGAGTTTTCACTTTAATCAAAGCAGGAATTCTTTGCCACATGATTTCCAGCACTCAGTAACACTTTTTGTGACTGACATTTCTTTTACAGCCGTACCAGAAAAAATGGACTTCACAAAATAGCCAGCATAACAACCTTTCACTCTGCTAATAATCAAGTCAACAGGCTTGAACTGTTTTGGTGCGCACATATGCTCTTAATTAGCTTGTTGAGAGCAGTGTGAACGCAATGACTCATCTGAATCTTTTTTTTCTCTACTACCTGTGTGTTATTTTACACTACTTCACCCAAAAAAAGGTGATGGAGACTGTTTATGTTTTGCAGTTCAAACGTAGCAATATTTTTTGTGAAGCTCCATCAAATTAAACTGTAATATATGGGTTTTTTTTTTACTATTACTGATCTTGTACAGTTACAGAAAAATCTTGATCAAGGGATATGGAAGGTGATCCAGATTTAACCCAAGTTGAGGATGCACTTCTCGCAGAACCCAAGCTGTCTCATGCAGAGTGTGTACATTTCTTATGAAAAGTAACGCACCAAAATTCACATGTAAGCCACATAATGATGTGCGGAGCCCAGTCTAACTCTGAAGTCATCGAAATCTGGCGCTTGGACAGTGACTTGTGTCAGGAACCAACGAAAAAGGCATTCTTTAATGTCGGCATGATACGCAGCCGGTTGCCATTATAGTTTAACAGCGTCTGGCAGCATAAGGGAGAAAAAGAAACAAGACAAGAACGAACGTTAAGGCGGCAAAAGTCCAACTGGGGCAGGCAGGAGGGTTGGTGGATGGGTCCAACAACCACTGACTTTCACCTGAGAGAGTGATGTTCGAATCCGAATTCTAAAGCCAAACCCCGTCTTCTTTCCTAAACCTAACCACTTCCTTTTGTTGCCTAAACCCAACTATCTGTGTTTGTTGTTGAAGGAAAAATAACGTCAACTTGCAGTGTTGTACAAACATAGTGCATTTATTAGTTCAGTAGAAAGAATATAATTTCTATACAAAATTAAGGTCTGTGAATGATCTTGAGTAACCGCCTTATGATTTCTAGACATTGCTGTTGAGTTTTTCAAATTTATTTTTGGGGCACTTTAAACACCATAAGCCGAGCGCAATCTAGTTCCATTGTATTCGAGAGAGGGCAGATATCTCTACAGCTGATATCACGCTTGGCAACTCATACCAAAACAAAACAGACTGATAAACAGTGCTACAGGTAAAAGGAAAAATATGTTTTTGATTTTTGGGTGAACTCTCCCTTCAGGCACCAGTTTTGTGTGAGGTCCCTCCTGCAATATACTTGAGCCATGTTTCCATTACTTTTGCAGTTAACCTTTACATGCACAGTATTTTTACATTACACTGTGTGTAAGATGAAGGGCCTTTGTTTGGGTGATGTACTCTCAGGACTGTTCTGGAAACAGAAATAACTTCTCAGAATAAGCCTTCAATATTAGAAAGTACAGAGCAGCAATTTTATTCCAAACTCCACCATCAAAAAGTACATCTTCAATACTCATCCATGCAGATGTAGTCAAATTATTAACACAGCACCAGCTCTTTATCCATGACTCTAATACAATTAATTTGGGTCGAGTTATATTAGCATATTAATAGCTATTACAGGATTCTTTATTGATCCCTGAGAAAACCATATTTTCTCTTGTCTCTCCTTCTTCCACAGGATATTTGATCAAATAAATCCAACACTATTTATAAAGAAGAAATTGGGGGTAATTTCAAAGCGCTTAAACAGAAGAAGCAATACACCCATCTGTGAATAAGAGATTAGAAAAACTATCACTAAAATAAAATGATAAGATGGCTAGCAGGGTTCAGTGTGTTGCTCAGGGGTAACGAAAGAGTAACTGGTATTTCTTTTTAAAAATTGATCCAGTATTGAGCAAGAGGGCTGCAGTAGGCAGCAGCGAAACAGGCTGTGATGTAATCTTTAAAGAGGGATTTATACTTGTGCGGCAGATCCTATGCCGTCGCCCACGCCGTTGCGAGCATTTATACTTGTGTGGTGGTGTGTCTGTGTCACTCTGTAGTTACACCTCCAAAAAGTAATCGGTGGCGGGGTGCTGTAAAGTTACTTCAAAACACACATTAAACACACATTAAACATGGCTTAATAGAGACAATTTCTAACACAAGTACACAAATCAGCTTCACTATAACTCACAGCATTTACAGACAAAGCACTTATCCTTTGCTGGAAACATTTTCCCAACAAATACAACATGCTAATGTTATTAGCACAAGCCTATGGCATTTTACATTGTATAAATTAGCCTAGCAGCTAGCAGACTTTTTTCTCTACTCATATGAAGCCAGGAACAACACCAACATTTAACAAAGGTTACGTTGCAAAATTTGGCTCCATTACAACTCACAAGGTTCACTGACAAAACAAGTCTTCTACTGAAAACATTTTCCAAACAAATACACCATGCTAATGTTATTAGCACAAGCCTATGGCATTTTACACTGTATAAATTAGCCTTGCAACGAGCTGAGATTTCGTCTGCTCATATGAAGCCAGGATAAATCACACACAAGATTTAAAATGCTATTTTTGTGGAGGCTTTATTGTCTTCACAATTTATTGTTTCTTTTCTGTGAAATTAGTAAATGAAAGAATTGTTTCCACTGAGGGAAATGGTTTCAGCTTACAGAAACAGACAGGAGGTCTGTCTCGCTGCAACTTGTAGTTATATTTCGGGGGAGGTGCACGTCAGGCTTTGGCTCTGCGTCAGCGTAGAAATGTTTGTTTTTGCAATTTACAGGCTCAGATTATTATTATACTTTAAGTGTCTAATAACATTATGGGAAGGATCCTTACAGAGATAGACCTTTTTTTTAAAATGTAAGATCCATTTTGTTTGACCTGAAACAGCCCTGAAATGGCCAAAACTACCAGACTCCATTTAACTAAACAGTAATTTTAGAGTGTACAGAGCCAGCATATTTTCACATCTTACTGGGTGAATCAAGGGTTAATTTCAACCAAACCAGAGTTAGTGATTGTTGAAACAATGGAAAGATGAACCAAGATGGCTTTTGTGATACTTGCATTGTTTTTGTGGACTTTGAATGAGATGTCTTTTACGATGCTAAAATTTTTTAAATGGAGTCTGGTGGGTTTGATGATGATGATTTCGCGGCTGTTGCTGGTTAAACAAAAAGATCTTAAACTGTAGGGATCTTTTCTGTATTGTTGTCAGACACTTATAATACCAATGTGAGCCTGTCAGTGACAAAAAAACCAAACATTTTTAGTGGACGTACATTGAAGATGCACAGTTGCCCCAAGTAATCATAGTGCAGCCTGTTTCGCTGCTGCCAGCTGCAGCAGTCTCACTCAATACTAGACCACTTTCAAAAACTGTTGTTACCATCAGTCACTTGGACAATAAAACATGAGAAAATAGGGTTCACGTTGAAAAATACCAAAGTAACCCTTTAAGCTGAAAATGACTGTATTTCAAAATACTCTTGTTGTTTTTTTAAAGCACTGCATGGTTCAGGGTCCAAATACACTTCTGACCCTCTGCTACATTATGATCCATCCTCTCAGGTCTTCTCAGACAGGTCTGCTTTGTGTCCCCAGAGTCAAGACTAAACATGAGGAGGCATTTAGGCGTTTAGCTTTTACGCACCACAAACTGCACATCTGCTTCAATTCTCTGTTTTATAAATCAAGGCTGAAGACTTTTCTCTTCTCTGCTGCCTTTAGTAAATCAAACTCTTATCCATTTTTTTACACTACACTGTAAATTTTTCTATTTTATACCTGTCTTCATATTTTTAGCTTGTTTTTATTTTATTTTCTCTAGCTCTTTAATTAAGGTTTTAATTGCAATTAAATTTCCTTTTATAACATGTTTCTTTTGCACTTTGTCTTGATGCTTTTGATGTGTTATGTAGAGCACTTTGCCTTGTTGCTGAAATGTACTATAAATAAACTTGACTCGCCTGACAGAAGAACTACAAATAGAAATTGATTACAAGTTGAGCCAGAGAGTAGTGAAAGAGGGACAAGTTGAGCCAAAGTCAATGACTATTTCAGCTGGTGAGGATCAGTATTCAGTACAGTTTATGATCACTGCATCGTCCGGTCAGAAGTCTCTCTTAAGGTAAGTGCCCTCAGCGTCAACAGTGCCACGAACACTTCCACACTTGCGACAGCACTGATTTTTGCAGAGGGACAAGGTGAACCCCAGAAGCCTTTTCATCGATGACTTTATGAGAATATTAATAATGCACAGAGGCACTAAAAGCTGTTCCAAAGAGTCTATATGAAAACCGTATAACATTTCTGAGTATGAAACAAAGCACATGCATAATGACTGGACTAATTTGACATGATGGGAAATGATATGTAACAGCATCTCCATCGAGGTAACTTGTACTCAACAACTCACAGACAATGCTGCGGTTGTTACTCTGACTATAAGTCGGCTAATTTGTGATGCTCCTCTATCACGGCTTCTACACTTGTTTTTGTTATATGGTATTTAATTTAATTTAACTTTAATTTAATTTTATGTAGTTATTTATTTTGCTTCAATGGTTTATGTCCTATGTTGGGTTTAATTTATGTTTTTTTTTTTCCACCTTCATTTTTTCCCATTGATTCTGTGTTTTTGAACATATTTGGCAGGCCTTTGTTTGAAGCAGGTGTTGTTCTGTTTATGTTTTGTGACTGAATCAAATTGTGAATGATCAGCTGTTTTAGTGCTTATAGAATTAGTGACTGAGGGGCAATATTCTTTTTTTTTTTTTACACTTTTATTTCAATATTTCACAGTTCCAGTGAATACAAAGATTTCAAGATGTAGAGGAATAGAAACCAAAATAATTTGAACTAAACTACCTTTATTTTCTTTTATTGTAATTTATTTTCTTTTTGATTTATTTTTAGTTTAGTATAGTTTAGTTTGAATATTTTATGATCATTAAATAATAATATTATATAATAATATAAAACAGTGACATCAACATTAGCAATAACATTAAACTACATTACCCAAAAACTGCGAAAGCGCTGAAATACGGCAAGCCGGAGGAGGAACTGTAAGCCTTCGCGTTTTGACGGAAGGAAGCGTGTGCTGCTGCGGCGTTAATGAAGCAAGTCGAAAAAGTTTTGTAAAAGCGTTAGTTTATTATAAGTGAACACTGCCAGAGTTTTATCGTCGTGAACTTTAGAAAGTGAACTGCAGAAAGTCATTCAATCGACCCTTACCGGACACTGAGGCAGAAAAGTTAGCTTTGTAAGTTAGCTGCAAAGCTAAAAACAACGGTAGCTAACGGCGTCTGTAAAAAGAGTTAGCTTCATTATTTCCCTCAGTTACACGTTGACTGTCGGTTAACAATGCAAAACCATGGTGGTCTTAAGAGAGGGAATGTGTCCTGGACTGGATGCGGATTTACTGCGTGAGCTGCGCGCTGCTGATATTAAAACAGGTGAGTGTTTATGTGTCACTGATTTCAAGATGCTTCATCTGAAATAAAAACCAGCAGTAACAAGAATGGTGTGTTGTTTTCACAGTGGAGGACGTGGTGTCATCTGACATTGAGGAACTTGCTCAGAGATGCTCTGTGTCATATAAGGTATTTACACTGACTATAAATTAAATACACTCACCGGCCACTTTATTAGGTACACCTGTTCAACTCCTTGTTAACGCAAATAGCTAATCAGCCAATCACATGACAGTAAATCAATGCATTTAGTCATGTAAACATGATCAAGACGACCTGCTGAAGTTCAAACAGCATCAGAATGTGGAGGAAAGGTGATTTAAGTGACTTTGAATGTGTCATGGTTGTTGGTGCCAGACGGGCTGGTCTGAGTATTTACTGGGATTTTCACACACAACCATCTCTAGGTTTACAGAGGATGGTCCCAAAAAGAGAAAATATCCAGTGAGCCAAAATGCCTTGTTGATGCCAGAGGTCAGAGGAGAATGGCCAGACTGGTTCAAGATGATAGAAAGGCAACAGGAAGTCAAGTAACCACTTGTTACAACCAAGGTCTGCCACATTCAGATGGTAGGGTCAGAATTTGGTGTGAACAACATGAAAGCATGGATCCATCCTGCCTTGTATCAACGGGTCAGGCTGCTGCTGGTGGTGTAATGGTGTGGGGGAGATTTTCTTAGTACCAACTGAGCATGGTTTAAACACCACAGCCTACCTGAGTATTGTTGCTGACCGTGTCCATCCCTTTATGACCACAGTGTACCATCTTCTGATGGCTACTTCCAGCAGGATAACGCACCATGTCACAAAGCTCAAATCATCTCAAACTGGTTTCTTGAACATGACAATGAGTTCACTGTACTCCAATGGCCTCCACAGTCACCAGATCTCAGTCCAATAGAGCAGTTTTGGGATGTGGTGGGACGGGAGATTCTCATCATGGATGTGCAGCCGATAAATCTGCAGCAACTGTGCAACTGATGTCATCATGTCAATATGGACCAAAATCTCTGAGGAATGTTTCCAGCACGTTGTTGAATCTTTGACACCAAGAACTAAGGCAAGTCTGAGGGTAAAAGGGGTCCAACCTGGTACTAGCAAGGTGTACCTAACAAAGTGGCCAGTGAGTGTATGTAGCTCATTCACTGAGATGAAGAGGCTTGAAAACTATTCATGTAAGTTAGTTAGCTTTGAAGTCAACCTTGCCAGATCGGATGGTCTCTTTCCAGTTCAATCATAGTAACCCCACATATATGACCCATCAAATCCATGAGGTGTCCAAAAAAACTGCACTGAAGCATTAAAACTTCAAAAGTCTAGAGCGGAAGATTTGGTGGGATTAAGTGGCGTCTGGTGGTGAGGATGGCAGTTTACAGCCAGGTGAAACTACTACTGACTAGGATTTCTTCATTATGCATTGTTCAGGAGGTTTTTACTGGGAGCTGAATTATCTGCAGAGGTCTCTTCTTCTCCAAAACAAACAGACCAGGGGTCTTGTGTACAAAGGGTGCGTACGCACAAAAACGTGGCGTATGTCCTTTTCCACGGCAAAGTTCAGATGAATCAAGAGTGAAATGACCGTGACAATGTGCGGTGCCTCACGCCAACTTCATGGCTGGCGTACGCACGTTTCTACAGCTGTTGATCCTCTGGCGACACTTAGAGGTGATGCTGGGATACTGTTATAATAAATAAATGTGAAAACAGTTAGTCCTCCGAGTGATGTTCACATCAAAGAAATTGAACAGTTAACACTGATGAACAATTAACACACCCACATGTCTGCAATTAGATGAGTTGATATAAAAGCATGTGCAAAGTGGTGCCGAAAATACCGTTAACAACAACGGCTGCTTTAACAGTATTAGAAGATTTGTAAATGGCACAATACGAAGAGAGCGTGTGTTCTGAGACAGGTGGCACTGGCACATTACAGCAACTGGCTCATCAGCTGCTTTAGGTTCCCGAGGCCAATCTTGGAACTGTGCGCAGAGCTGCAGCCGGCAGCATGACACGGCGGGGAGCCATGCGCTGCCTGTATCTGTAGCTCTCGCGAGATGACGCCTCACGCCCAGAGGTAAGGGGAAGGCTTAGTATGCTATTTACAGAGATAGCACTGGCGATCTGAATCGGTCAGTGGCGAAAAAAAGCACTTTTAATGCCTGTTTATTTGAGCACTCCAAAAACTCCGGTAACACTCCAGGGGGTAGCACGTAAAAGACTCCGTCCTCTGACTCTTCTAGCGTAACACACACACTTCATACACACATACTTACTTACAGTATCCAGCAGGGCAGCCCTCCCCCTCTCTGCTCCAACACTGACTGACAGCTGACTCCACTCATAGCACCCATAACACTGGCGATCTGAACTGGTCAGTGGCGAAAAAAAAGCACTTTTAATGTTTTAACTTTACCGCTCGTTTTGCGGCTCCGGCTGCATCTGCCTCCCTTAATACTGAACCAATTTTAGAATGAGACGTACCCATGAATCATACGCACACATACACATGAGGAAATAAGGCCCAGGTTGAAAAATACCAAAGTTGTCCTTTAAGCAGTTTCTTGTACAGATTATTTTTGCGATAACAATATTATTGACAATGTGACAAACTATTACAAAAAAATATTTATCATTAATCTAAGAACAAAGTATTGTAACAAAATAGATGATATAGTTTTATAGTTTGCCTTCAGATATTCAGTAAAAACAAAAATGATCTAATTTCATTTAGTTTGTGAACAACAACAGTAACTCATTTAAACAGCTCTCAAATATAAAAAAGTCCCCTGAGATCTATATATATAAATCAACAGGTGATTTTCTTCTTTTCGTAAAATCCTACTGTAAATGACTGAGTTTTTTCCACCTGGACCTTTATGCTCTGCCATTTCTCCTCTAATCATCACGCTGTAACCTGTGACAGGCTGTTATGATACCACAACTATCACACATTCACATATATGGAGTTATTTGTTGAGCTGCGAGCATCACGTAGGTTTACATTACCAAAGGTTTATGACAAAATCACTTGACGACACCGACTCCCATGTGTGCACGGCGAGAGAGGAGAGGGAGAGACGCTGTGCTGCTGCCAGAGGAGCCGCTGAATGAGTTCCCTCTGAGCAGTAAGTCACTAAAAGAGTCTGAGAAGTCCGGGGCTGTTCATAAAACATTCAGGACGCCACAGTTTATTCCACACTACTGAAGCTGCTCCTCTTTTTGGGACCACCGCGGAGTCGATGGTAATTCACTTTCAGCCATACTTGTTGTTGCTGTGGGTAACAGTATGAGGTCAGTATGTCAACAAGTCAAAATATCGCCAGTTCCTCAATATGAATTTTTCTTATATGGCATTAAAACCATACCGGTATTATTGTGAACAAGATGACATGGCACACCCCTGGCTGTACCTTTAAGTTAAACTAATACATTGTAAAGTAACATCAGCAGAGCTCTCTGGATTGATCTCTGTCTCTGGCGAACTCGGTGAGTGGTGTTTGTTCCATCTCCAAGGTAACGGATATGAAAGCAAGAGAACAAAGTTCAGTGCGTAATATTATGAGAAAGTAGTATGTCCCGATTGTGTGCATTCTGCATGCAACAGTACGTACTTTTTAAAGGCAGCTGCAGTACATACTGAAAGTAAAAAGAAAAAGTATGTGATTTGGAAGACACTCAGTAAGTCTCTCTCTCTCTCATATGCAGTGTTACAGAGATACTCATTGTTCATAACATCATGTCATATATGACATCATCAACCTCAAAGTTAACTTCTGCAGTGTCTACTGTCTAGAATGTCAGTTTTTTGTCAGTCCTGTTTAACGATGAATGGTGGGATGGCCTTCTGCAATCAGATCAGTTGGAAAAGTATTAAAGGTGCAAAGTTTATTTTCTGATATAACTTTGGAGATCACATTTATATTTCACTCGGGGTGTTCCACTTGCCTGTACAAAGAGTTAACTTGCCCCAGGCAAGTGTCAATGCTGAGCCCTATGACAGGAAAAAAAAACGCTTTGGTGGACACACAACAGCTACCAGGTAGAGTGCACTGACTGTACTGTGGTGATTTAGTTAATCTATAGATAACCCATGCAGATATTTTTCCACCAGTGACCAATCGATTCATCAAAGAGTAGGTAGAATTTCAGTCAACCATGATTTTCTTTGGTTGCTAACAGCCCTAGCAGCCGGCCAACATGGAAATGAAATGTGCAGAGTTGAGACTATGGAAACTGTACAATATATTTCACATTTTGTTCCTACAGTTTCTCTCAGGGTTACAAAATTCTTTGTCCAGACTGCACGTACAGACAGTCTGACCACAGAGGATGTGTTACTGTCTGGGAAGCTCTCACTCATCCTTTCATTTATTTTTTTTACCAAGAAAGCCCGGGTTGACTTCCATGCCCTGTCCACCCACACAATTATTCACTGATACACTTTTATCTAGAAGGCCCTTCTGGGTCTCTTTCCTGATTATTTGCACTTTCATACCTCGGAAAAAGTTTGTGGGAAAACACTATTTATGATTTTAAAAAAATGATACAGTTTCCTGTTATCTGCCCATGAGGTCAGAACTGAGTTAGGCAGAATGTCTTTCATGATCTCTGCTTGCTCATTCTGATTCTCACAGCAAAATGATTTGAAACTGAAAGAGCTGACCTTCTCTTCTTGGGCTCAAACTGAAAATGAAGGACTTTATGGCAGGCCCAATGAGGAGATTTTGAGTTTTGCCTTTCTGGTGGTTATAAACTTTTCTATTGTTTACTGCTTACTGGACACATACAGCTATATTTAAAACACTACTTTTATTTCTTATCAGATCCATTTTTACAATTTTTGCCACGTGACTTCTTTCATATCTACAGAACACACTGTAGTCTATTGCTTATTGAGAAAATACAATTAAACATACAGAAAAAATAGAAAGCTAATGTGATCTTTTAGCTTGAACCAACCCTGCACTGGGAAACTGTTTTTCCTGGCTTGTTAACCAGATGATCTGGCGTGCTGTAAGTGTACATAATAAGCCAAGTGGGAGTTCTGCTTAATTAAGGGTAACTGTTATTTTAAAAATTGTATTTCACCTAATATAAACCACTTACACAATGAGAAACTCATGCTGTGTGTGGGTGAATGTGTGCCTAAGATCAACATGATATTGGTCAGAGCCTAAATCTCCCACATTGCGCTGCTCATGCCAAGTTTAAAGTGTGGGTGTCTTTTGTTTTCATTTCAATTCTTTCTAAGGCTGCAAAATAAAGGTATGAAATTCATTCATTACAAGGGAATAATGTTATGTAAAGTTAGGCTTCAATGATGAGTTGTTGTATGTTACAATGAGGAGATGTGTTTAGGTTCAGGGGCTTAATTAAAGGTTCAGTGTGTGGGATTTGAATGTATAATCACCTGTAAATAATCGTGTTTTCGTTACCTTAGAATGTGTCATTTATGTCAAAATCCACAGAAAGCCCCGTGTTGCTTTGCTGTGTTTCCACAGTAGCCCAGAATGGATGAAACCAACACTGGGTCTAGATAGGTCCATTCAAGTTTCGCATCGGCCACCATAGTAAGCAGCCCATCTTTTTTGACATGAAAGTTCTTTATTCAGCGTATTAACTGGTTTAAATCGTCAGGTCTGTTTGTTTTGGAGAGGAAGAGACTTGTGCTGATAATTCGGCTAATGGTAAAAAACTTCCTGAATGTCTGGATCTTAAGTTCTCAGAGAAAAAAGGTGAACACACTTTTTTAGGTGCTGGGTTCGCAGCCCGTCTCTGACAAGCCATACAGCAAAGGAGAAACCCTGATTTGTAATGTGAAACTGTTTTTTCAATGTTTTTACCGATTTAAATCCCCTGGTCCATTTGTTTTGGAGAGCTCTGTAGCTCATCTGACTGGCAAAAAACCTCCTGAAGGTCTGGATCAGACAACGGATGAACACACATAAGCAGGCGCTGGGTGAGCGACCCATCTGGGACGCAGGAGTGTGCCATATCATCTCCTTCATGATATTACTGGAATGAAAATTGATATTGTGATACTTACAATGTTTCATCAGCCGTCCAGTCACAGTGAAGGAGGGATGGGACAAACACAGCAAAGACCAACCATTACAGAGGACAGATACAAATGCTGAACAACAACAGCTGTTGTTTTTCAGCTGGATAAAGAAAGGCTTGGTTGGACACTTGGCCTTATTAAAGTAACGCCAGCAATTGTCCAACCGAGGAGAATTGTGTCGGACAAGAACATAACAACCGGCTACATATAATAAGCTCTTCACGAGTACAGTGACGCACATCCAGTTTTGCAAGGTGTTGGCGTACTAGACTCTGCTTTCCTTCCCGTCTCAACAAAGAACAACGCTAAATGTTGCAAGTAAACCAAAAAAGGACAACGCAAGTAAGTCTTATAAGTTTCCAAGAACCGCGGGTGGCTCTATTGATCATTGCTCTGTGCCACTTTGCTCAGCTTCGGGTTGGCACAGCGATTTCAGCTTTCAAAAAATGCCAGCAAACTCAAGAGGACGGGGTTTTTGATGACCCAACATACTGAGGTTTGCAGCTGCCATTTCGTGGATTACAAAATCATCGCTACTGCCAAGAGTCGACAAGTATGAGCAACAAACTCTGGCCCATCATTGTTGAACTGGAATAATTACACCAACAAGACACGGACTGGTGTTTGGGAGCGCTGAACTCGACCGCAGCAGTTTCAACATGACTTATTGGTTGTGGGAGCTTTTACCACCTGGATGGCGATGATTTAAGTTGAAAGTCTATCACAGAATGAATGAAAGATTTCGCCCTCCATGAGATCATTACGTTTTTGAATGTTCTTTTTCCCTTCACCGCCTGCAGCAGGTTCAGGTTCCCCCTAGTGGCCCAGCTAGACTTCCGGACCAGCTTGTTCAGCCTGCAGGCATCCCCTGAGCTGATCACCAGCATCCCTCTGGTGCATCACACTCCTGCTGTTGATTCGAACCATTGTTGTGTGCACACATTGCAGTAACTTGGAGGTCAGTGCTGGGCCATCTGCACCGACACATCCATCTGACTAAAGCAGCCTGCTACAGTTCAATTAAAGCTGCTCAAGGCAAGGTTTCTATGTAAAAAAACCACACCTTTCTTATGAGCCCACATCCCAAATTAAGACGCCAACATTCCCACTAATTGAGACCCAACAGATTTATTTTCCCTAAATACATTTCTGCTTTTGGACATGAACTCTGGCAGGAAATCCTCTCTGCCCAGAAGAGGAGACTAATCAGAATGTGTAAGCCTGCTAAACAGCCGTTGGTGCTCTTTCTACAGAAACAGGACTGAAAATTTGATGTTTTCCAACTCTGATCTATTTTCATAAAAAGCACCACAGCCCAGCCTGCTTAGCGAACACTGTGTTTTCATGCAGAAGATTGATGTTGCACAGATCTAGTGGGACGTTGTCCTACTGAGGCATGGTAGGTACCAACATCAAATAAGCTTAAAACTGCACTCAAGCAAATTAATTCAAAGTTTGTTAGTGGGGATGGGAACTGAAAAGGTTTTATTGATACTGATGCCATTATTGATTTTGCTTCTCAGGCTGATACTTTATCGATTCCCTTATTTACTCTTAGTGACTGAAAGAATGAGGTCACAGATACAAGTGGATGAAATAAGTTTCGTCAGAAGGGTGTCTGGGCTCAGCCATAGATATAGGGTAAGGAGCTCAGACATCAGGAGGGAGCTCGGAGTAGAGCTGCTGCTCCTTCATGTCAGCAGTGGTCAATGGAGGTGGTTCACACATCTGATCAGGATCCTCCTGGGCGCCTCCTGTTAGAGGTGTTCCAGGCAGGTCCAACTGGTAGGAGGTACTGGGGCAGACCCAGAACACCCTGGAGGGATTATATATCTTGTCTGGCCTCTGAAAGCCTTAGGGTCCTCCGGGAGGAGCTGGAAAGTGTTGCTGAGGAGAGGGAAATCTGGGGTTCTTTGCCTGGCCTGCTGCCCCCACGACCCAGCCCTGGATAAGTGGATGAAAATGTATGGATGGATAAAAACACAAATCTAAAGATCTATTGAGTTAATAATGGTCTTTTCCCTCTTTATTGTATTCATTTGTGTTATGTGATTCCAAACCTTCATCAGAGTTGCAAGGGATTATTCATAAAGTTCTCTACTTCCTTTTAGAGATTTGAAGAAAAATGTCCCAATATTTTTTTAAGAATTATTTCTGTCAGCCACCTTTAAGTCCCAGGCAAACACCATGTAGAGCTTCTTAAGCTTTTGTCAAGTGATTTTTTACAAGTGAAAGTGAGTTTGTGGGCAGGGTTTAATTATGAGAGGGATATGATCAAATTGTGTTGGGTTTTGATCACTCATAAGTGGGCGTGACTTAGTATCCATGGACTCTCGAATTCACAGCCTGATTAATCTCCTCACAGGCGGCCGAGTGCGGGAGGTGGCAGCAGTTGTTGGCAGCCTCGCCGTGTTTTGTGTATTAGGAACCACAGCGATTTAAAGAGCGGTACCACCCACCCATTATTAGATCTGCAGGCAAAGGCCAAAATATTTCCCTATGAAAATAAGAATACAAACACACACCTCCGACCCGTGATACTGCTCTGATAGATACTGTGACCCACAAACTAACAGTCAAGTGCAGTTTTATATGATGGGAGGTGTTGGCTGGATGCCCCGTATTACTTTTCATTGGATACATTTATGTATGCGCCCTTGAGTGCAATATGAATCATCAAAATATGTATTAACATTCTGCAGGGGGAGAAAAGAGTGGGATTTTTATTTCTGAATACACAGAGACACAGAATTAGAATGTGGAAAATGTATTTTTAATTTCACTCAATTTTTAAGTTGCACGTTCAAGTGGAAAACTTATGCTTCAAAGGCTTTTGAGTCATCATTATCAATGTGCAAGCTGATTGATTGGCCAGTGAAAATCCAATTATGTAATGACTACTGTTCTTCTGTGCCATCACTGTGTGGGATCTAGTGCGAACGGTGGGCCGAGATGTTTTGGATTTTTATCCTCAATAAATAAATAAAGTTTGTAGTTTGTTATGGTACTTTTTTATTCATTCACTGGAGTGCAGATCTCATGCAGTTCCAAGCAGCCATGGAGAGATGAAGTCTTGTCAAAGTGATGAGATTTTGCATCCAGTTATATTGGAAGAAGGTTCATGTCTTGGAGAGTCATGTTTTCACAAGGGGCAAAATTGACAGCAGGAATTTGTGTAGAAATGTCCCTTCTTTATCAGTCAGTGGACGTTTCTCTGTGACCTTGTGGTTAAGCTGTCCTGATGTGGGATGTGGTTTAGTCCCTGTCAAGATCGATGTTCACTCAGTGATAATTATTGATCTGCAACATCAAATTGACTCCATTATAATTAACTGTATGATGCCCAACTCTGGTGGCACAGTGGTGCAGTGGTTAGTATTGTCGCCTTGCAGCAAAAGGGTTCCCGGGGGGGGGGAGCCCTTCTGTGAGGAGTTTGCATGTTCTCCCTGTGTCAGTGTGGGTTTTCTCCGGTTACTTTAGTTTCCTCCCACAGTCCAAAGACATGCAGGTTAATTGACGACTCTAAATTGGCCGTAGGTGTGAATGTGAGTGTGAATGGTTGACTAGTCTGGTGACCTTTCAAGGGTGTACTCCAGCCCCCCCAACAGGAAAAGCGGTTACAGAAAATGAATGAATGAATGAATGCCTGATTGTCACATGTGCCTGTTCATATAGTCGGTCAGTGTGGGTGTTTTACTCTGCTGAAATTCAAATAAATGGAGGGTTTCAGTGTCTCAACTGAACACTGATGGTGCTTATTTTAATTAGGCAACAAATTCCACAGTTAATATGCTTGTGTACAGCTGTGAGTATACTTGTTTAGCAATTAAAATGCCAAGATAAGCACTATGCATGATTGGGAGGTATCAAATCAAAGTATTCTGGGACCAGAGAAAGTCTTTGTTTGTGTTAGCACTCACACATTTTAGAGTTTGTCCCATAGAAATGGAATAACAGTGACAGTGACTGTGTTTTCAATGATTTCGCCCCTAATCATTACATTTCAAGCTATCAAACATGAAAAGTCTAATATTTGCTTGTTCTAGTATCTCAAGTGTCAACATTTGCTCTTCTTTTTCTTCTTCTGCTTCCTTCTCTTAGTCTTAGTGGGCCTAATCCCACTACCCCCCCTTGTCCACTACCCCTTAGCCCTTGAAATGAAGCAGCGAGGGGTAGGGGTTGAAATCTCACTACGTCACCGCGTTGGTTACGGTCACGCATACAGAATTATTTTAAACAGGAAGCTGCGAGACATCTACATTTCCGACCGGGATCTACAATGGATTCTCCAGTTGAGTTCATCCTACCGATTGCATTTGCATTATTCATCATGCTTCGTTTGATGAACGACAGATGACAGGGGCCTTCTGCTAGCTAGCTAGCTAACCAGCTAACATTACAAGGCAGCATAGTTACACTAGCTGGCGTGTTATTATAATGTCAAAATTCCGACAATTTTGCAGAACAGGACAGATGACAGATGCCAGATAGTGCGAGCTTGTTAGCTAGCTAGCTAACAAGCAACCTGATGACGGTAACGTTAGCTATGAACTTTTTCCCCCGTTTTTTGCTCGGTGAGAGCCATGACAACGTCTACCCCTCGCTGACAAGTCAACATCTGAAATCCCTCGCTCTGAAGGGCTAGTTTCATACCTACTACCCCTTGTTATGCCCCCTACCCCTACACGCACAAAGGAATTGGGACACCCCTACTCCTCACGGGAACGCACGAATGTAGTGGTAGGGCCACAGGGTAGGGCTAAGGGGGGGTATTGGGATGGGCCCTTAGTCTTGGTCTTGGTCTTGGTCTTCTTGGTCTAAGTCTTCTTCTTCTCCTTCATCTTCTTTGTCTTCTTCTTCGTTCTTCTTCTTCTTCTTCTTCTTCTTCTTCTTCTTCTTCGCCTTCTTTGTCTTCTTCTTCCAGGGTGTCTACAGGTCCTTTAAAAAGTCTTAAAATGTCTTAAATTCAGATTTAATGGGTCTTAAATATATACCATCACCTTACCACAAAAATTTCTCCAGCCTGACTTTGCAATCATCGGACAAACCGAAGAATTGCAATAATAAATAGCATTCATAGTGGCAATGATATTTTGTGTTCTTTTTACATTAAACACATTAAACTGAAACTCACCCAATTCTTGTCATTTTTCCTCGCTGTTCATTTTGATCTGACATCAGTGTGTTTACTTGGAAAGAGTACTTAGTTCCTCAGCAGGTTTGGTCTTAAATGTCAGGTAAGGTGGTATTAAAAAGGTCTTAAAAAGTCTTAAATTTAACTTGGTAATGTCTGCAGACACCCTGTCTTCTTCTTCTTCTTCTTCTTCTTCAGATATTGTATTAATTCTGAAGAATGTAATTGAGAATATTTAGGTTTTGAGTTAGTGGCTGGAAAAAATTGAAGGTTTCATCTTGGGCTCCGGGACTCTGAGATGTGATGTTCTTTTTTTTTTTATTATTATTATTATTAGAACAACATGATACTGTAGCGCATCATTAGATTGACATTAAACAGTGAAGACAATTGATTAATGAGAAAACATGAGTGAACATTCTGTGTCCACAGAAGTGAAAAACAACAAAGGTAAACAGTATATTAAAATGATATACTTGGATGTGCTTTTCCTTTGACACAGGAGTGTAGGTGTAGGTGTGAGACATGTGTGAAATGATGTGGACAACCATTATTTTGTACGCAGCGGTGCGTAGGGGTTGAGGGAGGGAGAGAAAGGAAAAATCAAAGAGGCGGCAAAATCTGATGGGCATTTTTCAGTATTTACCAACTTGTAATTACCTGAACAGAAGATATTAAAACTAATCAATAAAGAAAATCAGTGTTTATCCCAGCACTATCCTGAACCATTACGGTTGTACACCTGCAATTAGGCATAGCAGAGTAATACAAGCATCGATTTAGAGCCTGAGCAGAAACTGCTCCATGTTCTTCACATATGCTCTCAGTGTTGATGTTTCAACTTTTGTATGTGACCTGCTGGTGCCATAAATGGGTCCAGTGGGTAAGATTATGGAGGTTTAGTGGCATCTAGTGGTGAAGATTGCAGATTGCAACCAGCTGAAACTTCTAGTGAGAATTCCTCCAGCGTTCATCGTTGATGACGTTTTCCCAGGAGCTGAATTATCAAAACAAACGGACCAGGGGTTTCAATTATAAAACAGTATGTCGCATCCATACTGAAAATGTGTGTACGGACAAAAGCCAAAATGGCATGCACCAAAAAATAATTGGCAATTTCTACAATCGGACTTCAAACTTACCATCTGTTTCGCCAAGTTCCCATCTCCAAAATGTTTGTAAGCATGGCTCAAAGTTTCTCCCATCAAGTCCGTTTTTATTAGTCACATCATTCTTGTGGGAGGTGGCGTATGTCTCTTTCAGCTCTTGTTTTGTGTGTACACAATGTTTATAAATGAGACCCCAGGTGATTAAAATCGTTAAAAATGCTGAATAAAGTAGTTTCACGTAACAAATAAGTGTTCCTCCGCCACTGTCAGACTAGTTCAACACCTGCTAGTGTGTGCTCACCTTATTTCCGATCCAGACGTTCAGGAGGTTTTTACTGTGAGCGGAATTGTTTGCAGAGGTCTCTTCCTTTCCAAAACGAACAGACCTGGTAAAAACATTGAATAAAGTTGTTTCACATTACAAACCATTGTTTTTCTGTTGCTGTTTGGCATGTCAGAGACAGGCCACAAGCATAGCTCCTGCTAACCTGTGCTCACCTTTTTTCTGTGATAACTTGAGATACAAACATTCCCGAGGTTTTTATCGGGAGCTGTCGAGGTCTCTTCCTCTCCAAAACAGACAGACCAGATGATTTAAATCGCTAAAAACACCAAAGAAAGCAGTGTCATATCAAAAATCTGTGTTTTATTGATGCTCTCGTCATCGAGGGGGTTCTAAGTATGGTTGCAGAGGTGAAAATACGAACGGCCCTGTCTAGAGCCAGTGTTTGGTTTGTTTGTTCTGGGTTACTGTGGCAACATGGTTACAAGACCCACTCCTGAAGTAGACATAAACAGCCTATTCTAGGGTGATGGAAACGCAACAACTCTTATTATCTCATACGCTACAGAAAACATACTTAATATATTATGTTTCTGCTAATATATCCCCATAAATCCTCCACACTGGAACTTTAAAGCCAAGGTTGATCACTGCACTGTGTTTACCAAATGGTGATATGTGAAGGCACAGAAAGAGCAGACAGTGTGGACATGATGACATTATCTCAAAAAATCCCCCTAATTGCATCAGAACAAGCCAAAAATTTCACCTTGTGCATTTGGATTATAATCACAATGGCCCAATTGGGCAGAAAACTACCCAATCTGGCATCACTAGCCGAGGTAGATGAGTGCATGTTGTGCTGTGTTGTGCTGCAGTTGTGTGGAGCCTCACACTGTATTCTTTGTATTTCAGGCTCTGTTTGCCATCCGCCGAGTGCTGCTGGCCCAACACACAGCTTTCCCCGTGTCAGGCGCTGATCTGTATGAAGAACTATTGAGCTCAACAGCCATCCTCTCCACTGGAAATCCCAGGTAAAGACAATTCTGCACACACAGCAGAGCACACTGCTTTGTCTTTTGAGGACTGGGGGATTTAACAGTGGGCTCAGTGCCACAAGAGCTTAAAGGAAGATTCACCTCCCAAATCAAATATGTATTCCTGAGGACAGTTCCCCACATATTGAATTAGAAGACATTTCCCCAGTGTTCAGTTTAGAGGCAAAAGTGATTTTGCAGCGATGCTTCTTTGAACGTACAGCAGCTTCTTCGTCAGTGCCAACTGATATTACTTCAGATTAAAGTCTGTGACTTGTTTAGTGGTAGTAACAGCTGCATTTGGTGTTTTGAAAGTTGAAGGGCACAATGGTCTGTGTTAGGAAGGTTACAGATACAATTTACCCTGTTAAAAACGTAAAAGTAAAGTAACCATTTTAATTGGATGGATGGATAGATAGATGGACAAAGTGCTTTATGAGACAAATAAAATAGTAGACACAGCAATAAAAACATTGAACATAGACTAAGACCAGATCAGTGTGTGATAAGAATAAATAATAATGAAATTGATTAAAGAAGGATAAAAACTAGACACACAACAGATTTACTGTAAAAACCCTGTAAAAGTATGTTGTTTTTCTCTTTGAACTTTATATTTAGTGTTGAATTTTTCAGATAACAGAACATTCCCTGACATAGGACCTCTTAAAAATGATATCTAATTAAAAAAAAAAAAAAGTGTGTTTTGAGGAGTGTTTTAAACGAAGACACCGAGTTCCTCAGGTGAGGAGCTCTAACAGAAGAATGCCCAATTTCCTTTTGTAATGAAGCGGGCTGTAGCAACAGTTAGGTGGGTCCTACCTGAGGAGCGCAGGCAGCAGCTAGGCTCATAGGGCGTAAGTAAATGTACAATGTATGTTGGAGAAAGGCCATTACTTTTCTTTCTTCTTCTTTTTTTTTTTTTTTAAAGATTGTGGGCTTTTGCCTTTAATGGCTAGGACAGTGTGTGAAATGGGGAGACACAGAGAGAGAGAGAGAGAGCGGGGACTGACACGCAGCAAAGGGTTGCAGGCTGGACTTGAACCTGCGAACACTGCAGCAAGGCGATGCCTCTGTACATGGGGCACGGGCACTATCCACTATGCTACCCCGGCCATTACTTTTCTAACAAATGTTTTAAACTGGGCAATAAAGCTGAAAAATGTCAGTAAGTACGTTGTGTCAAAAGAAGTTGTTCCTGCACAGTGAAAAGATGCAAAGCAACAGAAAGAATGATACATTCTACATACAAACTTTTTAGAGCAAAGAATATATTTGGACGCACTCTAACCCCGTTGTAATCACCAACCTTTTGATTAGCAACTGTAATTTAATTACATTATTTTTTAATATTAACTATTGCAATTGCATTTATTTTGTAATTTAAAGGGTTCTCATGGTCATGAAATTCCTGGAAATAATATGAAATTAATTTTTTTTTTTTGGAATTAACATAATGTTTTGGAAAAGTTATCTTGGCTGTTGTTTAAAATGGGTTGATAAAAACCAAAACATATCTTAACATTACCTGAAATACGTTTCTTGTATTATTAATTTGAAATATAGAGTAGCACTGTATTGCCATTGAAATGTTACTAGTAGGGCTGCCCCTGCCTAAGAATTTTTCTAGTCAACCAATAGTCGTCATTTAGGGTCGTTAGTCGACTAGTCGCTCGCATGTTTACAATATTAATTTAATTATATATTTTGGGCGGGGCAACACAATGGTTTGTGAAAGAATAGTATCAGTAACATTGTTAACACTGTGCTACATTACAGAGAAATACAAAAGCGTACTAATGAACCTTCATTAATATAGGCCTATATTTTATCTACAAGTGCACGTCACACACTGAGCGAGCCGCCTGTTAATGACGCTGTGGGCTAATGGGCATGTAGCTACTTCCATGTTTCAGATGATACGTCATGTTTGTAGTGGACCAATGAAGATGAGTTTACATATCACCTTGGGTTCGTCCTTCACCTTCTCAAAATGATCCCACACTTTGGATTTCCTGCCCGACATGTTATTAACTAGCCTGTGGAATAACTGCAGGTACCAGCCCTGGAAATTAACCTGACTCCTGTCTGACTGCTGAGCGTGGACACTTCCTGTGTCTGTCCTTTCAAATTAAACTCCCACATGGTCCAGTCATATAGGTTTTGATTCATTCTGACAAGGCGCAGCTTCTAAAAGTTTGTTTTGTTTTGTTTTTCTGCGACTAAGCGACCAATGAAATCTTGCCCACTAATGCCCTCTCTGGTCAACTAACATTTTGTCTACTATTAAGGGGCAGCCCTAGTTACTGTAAGGACTGCCTCTACATTACTAGTATCACATGATATTGTAAAACTATGATTGGCATATGAAGAAGAAGAAGATTTACCTATTAATCCCTGCGGGGAAATTACATTTTTTCGCTCTATTGTCATACACACACAGGCCTTGAATACACACACATGCACAAACAGGACCTATACATGCATTTAATGGAGACATGTCAGAGTGAGAAGGCTGCCCATGGACAGGCATCCTGAGCAGTTGGGGGTTTGATGCCTTACTCAAGGGTACCTCAGCAGGGCAGTACCCAGGAGGCAAACTGGCACCTCTCAAGGCTACCAGTCCACACTCAGTATTTGGTGGTACCAAATATGCAAACCCTCTGATTCCCAAACCAGGTCCCTATGGACTGAGCTACTGCTGCTAGTTTACAGTAGGAAGATCTAATGAGCAAGTGAAGTTAGTGAGCACTAGCAGTTTGATTATCCTCAAATGCTTGGGGAAGTGCGTGTTTAATAATGTATGGCCTTCGATGTATGGCTGTGCTGGATTGTAGGCTTCACACCGAAACATTTTGACGTTATAACATGGAGGAATTGGCTTTGGTCAGCCTTGATAAAGGGAAGAAGCATCAAGACAATGAAAAGACTGCTCAACAGACTGCCAGCAAATTGCGCATATTTTATGTCTGCTGTAGTCAGGCCTGATAACGTTACTGCTTAGTGTCTACTGTATGTGTAGAGTTCTATATTCCATGCTACATTTTCGTAACAATGCTTGTCTCAGGGTATAGCACGCTGGCTTCATCATTGCACCCTATGATCTCTATGTAGGACTACCTAAACTACTTTTATAGATTCATGGAAATGGGGTAAAATATAGTGGAAAAGTTATGGAGAAGTTTTGGAACTTCTTTGGTAAAAATGTGTGGGAACCTTGAATTTAATTACCTAACTCCATTACATGTAACTAATTACTCCCCCAACCCAATTTGTGCGTAAACTGCCATTGTTGGAACAAGCCATGCATTTATAAGCCATTTCTGTCGGTTTCATCATGTTTGCAATTTTCTCTCTTCAGCTGTGCAGACCAGCACAGACCATCAACAATCACAGGACAACCTGTAAAATCAATAATATTGTACATTACAAGATGTTTTGTAACCAGATTCCTTCGCATCGATTCATTTTTATCAAACTAAAATCTTTTAAATGTTGCTGAAATCAAATTTGCATTGAACTGTGCCAGCAGAATATGCATCTGGAGCACGGTTGCTGTGGTTAAAAATACAGCAGAGCAATAGAGTGTTTTAGAAATGGCCTGTGTGCTACATTTTAACAGCCAGAGTCGACTTCTTCGCTTGTTGTTCCATTTGGCTTGTGAACGCAGCCCAAAGTGGCTCCTGATATATCAGCTGCATTAACTCGGCCCCTAGCCTGACTACTTTCCACTAAAAACAACAAACATCACAGGACAAGTCCTTTAAAACGTTTTTGCGGTACATCGAAAAATGAAAATTTAATGACCTGAAAGAAACCAAAAATTCCCACTGCTGCGTGGCATTGTGTGACAGCAGCGCTTGGAATTAACCTGCAACACTGAGATGCAGCATCCCTTGAAAGGTTTGCCCAGAGATGTGCGCTGGCATCACAAGATCCAGTTATCTGTATGCAGTCATGGTACAAAGCGTAGCAGATAAATTCACCACTTTCTGAAGGGAAATATTCTTTAGCCAGGACACAGGCTGCTCTGGACAAATCTGTGAAATGGGCCAGCATGGCATAATTCATAGGATGGTACCTTTTCTACAGTTAAACTCACTGTTTCAGCATAATTAATGACCACAGGTGTTTTTTTCTCTCCGTGGCTCTTTTTAAGTGGCTTTCATAAATTAGTTAGTGCTTTGGATTAGTGATATGAAAGTGAATCAGCCATGTGAGTAAAGGTGGTGTGATTTGTGTATCTTGGCTGCGCTCTACTGGCGAGAAGATGAACTGATGGATGATGCTATCTGCTGTCCATGGTGTCACACTCTGTACAGACAGTGTGGAGTGTGGTTTATCCAGAGACAGAGTAATGAAACATACACTTAGTTTCCAGTTCATTTGGTATACTTAACTAAAACTAATGCAGGCTGCCAGCCTTAATGATTATATGCAGTTAAATATGGTTCAGTTCTTGTTGAAAATGTTGAAGGGATGTGTTGATTCAACCTGATGGTTAGTTTGGAGGCTGCAGGTTGTATGAGTGGTGTTTCTAATATTTGGCACCCTTGTTGATATAAATAGGATGGGCAAAATATCAGTATAATGCAATACAGTTCAAAAGCACCACAAACTACAGCCTATGTGCTGGTCATATGCCCATTGGACAGGTCTTGGCCAGGTTAGGACCTCATTATCATTACAACTGTTGGTTGTCAGCCAAACGTTAGTCGACCAGAAAGGTCATTAGTCGGCAGGATTTCATTGGTCGCTTAGTCGCAGGAAAAAAAAAAAAAGTGAAACTCTATTAAGAGCTGTGCCTTGTCAAATTAAATCAAAACCTAGAACCTAAAAAATTGTATTGAATATATATATTTTTTAAGGTGTTGTATTGAAGTTAGAAATGCCAGTATCATGACAATTCTAGTGTGGATGTATGTGGGTGTGTATGTATTCTATATGTGTTTAAGTTGTGTTTGTCCGGGGGTATCAGATAACCTGTCAGTTCAATGGTGTGTTTAGTGTAGCAGCCAGGGGGAGTTTTGGCCACAATACTTGATCCCTAGATATGTATGTTCCGTACATGTCATATGTTGTTATTGGTTGTATGTATCACTTGTCTCATTTAAAACAAAACAAAACAAACAAATAAAAACCCACAGCCGCCAAAATGACCATAAAGTTTAAATAACATCTCTCTTTAACACTCTGAACAAACCTGAACATTATAGCTGTCATGGAAGTAGGATTTATTGCAGGGCTGTTTTAGTAGACTGCATTAGTTTCAGCGAGGTGTACCTGTCAGAGTGTGTAATATGTAAAGGGTTTTGTAGAGTCTCTTAGAGACTGTAATATGTTGATGTTATTTCCTGCTTTGCTTACAAGCTAATGCTGAAAACAGTATCCATTATATCAGCAGATAACTGTGATGTTTTTTCTAAAAACAGCTCTGTCAGAGAGGACGTAGCCTGAATGACATGATGCAAATATTTGACTATTTACATTTTCTTCATCATGTTGAGTGAAGGCAGCCTCGCTTAGACTTTTCCTTCCTAAAGCCAGAAGCCCTGAAGGCTGTAAACACTGTTAGGACTTCTCTTCAGCTTTCAATCACGTCTGCTGCGAGACACCTTTTGGCATATTATTTTTATGTCTCTTTCCCTTTCTTCTTCCAGCTGTTTGATATATGCTCAGTGAATGAGAGCCTCTAGCCCAGAGACGGATAAAAAGAATGTGATGGACATGGACTTTTTCAGTTTTTGGTCTTATGTCAACCAACTACAAGAAATGTCAGAAATTCAATAAGAAATCAAAAGAGCTCATAGAAACCCTTCCTGCTATTACATAATAAAATAATCACATGCATTGTTTAATCTTTTAATGTAGTTCTCTCCCTGGTTAAGGCCATAATACCTTTTTAAAATCCACAGTACTGTGAGCAGGGGAACCTTCATGGACTGTCAGATTTTTTTTTTTTTTGACATTATTAAGCTGTCCCCTTTCTTGCGGGGTGCCCCAAGGTTCAGTGCTTGGGCCTATCCTCTTTACGCTATACATGCTCCCTCTCAGAGATGTCATCAGCAATTTTGAGGGTATCTCATACTTTATGTATGCGGATGACCTCCAGTTATATTTTTCTTTTAACCCTGATAGGACCGATGGAATTGACTCACTGTACGATTGTATGAATGTAATTAAGGACTGGATGGCTACTGACTCCCTTCAGTTGAATGCAGCCAAATCTGAGATTTTAATGATTGCACCTGACGCCTCAGCATCTAAGGTGGCCAGCTGCGTAGGGTCCCTCAGTGCAAATGTGCGCCCCAAGTTGAGAAACCTTGGGGTCACATTTGATCAGGCCATGCTTTTCGATGACCACTTCAAAACTGTCACTCGCTCCTGCTTTTTCCACCTCAAAAACATTTCCAGATTTCTCAGATCCATGTTAACTTATTCCGAGCTGGAAATGATCATCCATGCTTTTATTCCCTCATGTTTAGATTACTGTAATTCTCTTCTCACCTGTCTCAATAAAACTTCATTAGACCGCCTCCAACCAGTCCAGAACGCTGCTGCCAGGCTTCTGTCCAGGTCTCATAAGTTCACTCACATCACTCCAGTCCTGCCATCCTTGAACTGGCTCCCTGTTAATTTCAGAATCCAGTACAAGATTTTAACCATCACGTACAGAGCCGTCCATGGTCAATCGCCTGCATACTTGACGGATCTGGTGTCCTTTCACTGTCCTGTCAGGTCACTGCTGTCCGCTGAAGGCCATCTACATACTGTCTCTCACACAAGATTAAAGACCAAAGGTGATAGAGCCTTTAAGGCTGTTGCACCAAAATGGTGGAATGTACTACCTCACGAGCTGAGAGCGGCCTCTTCCGTGGACATTTTTAAAAGGCAGTTGAAAACACATCTGTTTAGACATGCGTTCCATTAATTGTCCATTGTATCATCTCTGTATTTCGCTGCACTTTACTTTTTTATTTGTTTTTGTGTATTTGCATTGTTTCTGTTATTGTATTTTTTGTATTTTAACTTGTGAAGCACTTTGTAAGTCCTCTCTGTGAGAAGTGCTATACAAATAAATTTTACTTATTTACTTACTTACTTTAATATCACAAAGTAGGGCCTGGCAATATGGATCAAATCAAATATCACAATATTTTTGACCAGATACCTCCATATCAAGACAATATTGTAGGGTTGACTGTTGGTGGTTTCACGTCTCACAGATCCCTACTGGGATTTGATCCATTTGGTCTGATAAAATTTTGAAAGTCTAGGAGAGCAGCACAATTAAATCCCTTTATCGCCATTCAAATTAGCTGAGTGCTAAACAGAAAGTTAGCTTTTCGGCTGGCAGAAGTTAGCCACTTGGCTGCACTCGTCCATCGTAAGTCTCCAGTGCTCTCTTGGCTCCGTAATACGAAAGATGAGGGTCATTTCATACAGTTGAGAGAGTGATTTTGGCTTCATGCGCCACTGCAGCTTTCATAGGAACAAACGGGGCCCCGCCTCGATTGCTGCATCCAAGTCTCTTGATACATCCATGTTTTGTTACTTTCAAATATATTATCACCACAACTTGTGTATTGTTTTAAATGTTATAGAAAAAGTGTCAACACTCCCAGTGTCATCAAGGAGAAAAACATTTCTTTGGCAGCACACACTAATGCAGCTTGCCTTTCACAGACCTCCCTCACAGCTCACATGCAAAATAGTATAATCATTTATGAGGAGTAATAAATGGCTCTAATTTATTTTTTGCCGCAGAGAATATCAAGCATCAAGCAGAACGAAAGCAACACAAATGTAACAAACCTCATCAGATATCCAGCAGCTGTGGTGCTTCCTCATACTAACAGTGTGGATGATAAGAGCTGATGGTTCACAGCTGTCATCAGTTTGTGTATTATGTAGCCTACATAATATTTTTTGCCAACACCTGATAGCATAATGACAGAGATATGATAATGCCATGCAGTGTTTGGGTGTGACCAAGTGATACGGTTCAGCCTCAGTCACTTAACACCTCAGTGGCGATGGTAGATTGTCTCCCGTCATGGCCTTCTCATGAAGAATATTATCATCCACATGCTGTTTATGGCCACAGAAAGGAAATATCTGTCCACAAGACTCAAACAGTCTTTAAGAAAAGCCCTGCGTCGAAACAAAAGTAGAGTAAATCTGTCTTCATTGCTTCCACTCCAGTCACTAAGATAAACCTTTCGGTCCAAGGACTGCACAGTATTCTGATCTCACCAATGAGTGCAGCCCAAGAGAAATCAGCTTTTCAAGGACAATCACTTTCATCCTTCTGAGGCCTTACAAGAACGAAACCTGGTGTTTTCATCAACAGTGCAACCCTCTCTGCTCCATTGCCAAAGGAGGCAGAAATAATGCAAGTATGTCCATCCCAACCAATTCTCCTCTTCACAATCACGCTGTGTGTGATGAGAACCACTATTAACCAACCACAGGCTTCCCAGCGATGCTTAACCTTCAAGCTGGAGGACCTTGGCTATGTAGATTTGACTGTATTGCTGTCACATCCATCATCACGTGCAGGCAAACATGATGAGATTCAACAAAGTACACAGATCACCGAACGTCAAAATAGACAAATCAAAACATTCCTGTGCTTAAAGAACAGATGGTTAAAGCATTATGACGACAAACACTACCTTGGTGATGATCAAAATAAAAGTGTGCAGTCAGCACTCTGTCCTTTAAAGCTAGATAGAAGTATCTACATCTTTGTAAAATAAATCTAGAAATTTCTAATGCGCCAGTGTTTTATGTTGTAACATATCAGAATCTTTCCAAAATGAAATACATATGTCCACTAAATTATCACTTAAAGAAATTCTTCACCTCCGAAATGACCATTTCTATTATTAGTTACTCATCCTGTGTTTCATTGAATTCACAAAGATTTTCTTTTCTTGCTTTCCTTTTAAAGTCATGGGGTCCACGTTTAGCAACAGTTGAACTATTAGGTATGCACGATAAACATCATCAGTATCTGCAGATATTGGCTGTAAAATGAAATATCTGAATCGCACGTTTTTTATTATTTTGCGCAATGAATGAATATTACATACTCTGAAAAGTATTGTATTTTATGTACCCATCTGCTGGTGGGCCATCATGATAAGAGTATACATGCATAATATGATATTAATTCCACTACAGAAAAGACTTGATAATCACTAAAATTGGGTGGGGAAAAAATTTGGATATATTGATATCAGTATCAGTTATCAGCCAAATCAGTTGTTATTCATCGGCATATTGGATATCAGCAAATAATCCAGTATCATGCATTTCTAAAAACTATATAAAAACTTCCAATTACAAACTCTCACCCAACTCTTGTAGTATGATCCAAGTCTAATTTATCAAGTCGTATGCTCAGAACTTCCAAAACAGACATCCATTTCCTACGGGGAAATGAACTAAAAGTGAGATGTATCTATGCTCTGTGCTCAAATACTATGATTAAAACTGGCTCTGATTTTCTATAGGAAACATCACTATCTGTTGGTAGTAATCCACCACTGGAAATGGAAAGGGGGTTGTTTATCACAAGGTTGTAGTCATTGTATTTTTTTAGCTCAGTGAAAGTGCCGGCTTGACAGTGCTGTGTGCGCTCCTGGAGGAAGGGAAGTTGATGACAACTTCTCTTCGGAGGAATTCTCACGCAGTCGCTGACCGCACAAAACTAGCCCATTTTTACTTCGCTTGTAAACAACCTGCGCAGTATGATGCCTTTAAACACAACGCCAACCTTCTTCTGCTTCTTTTCTGTGTCCCATTACATTGCAATGGTTTCCTGCCGGTTGGCGACACCCACGTAAAGGAGTATTATCGCCATCAAGTGGGCTTGAGTGTATAACGCTTCAGGGTCAAATGAACGATCAAGCGGGAGTTTACACACAGATGTGTGGCAGCTGAAAAAATAGTTACACAATTGAGATGAATGGAAAAAACACGGATGGAAACCACAGTTTGCTATGATTTTTATGTCAGAAGGTCAACGGACACCACTAACCACTTGGTGAGTTTCATGGCTTTGAAAGCAAACGTCTAGGATGGTTTTAGGACAGGTTCACACATAGCCATAGACAGCATTGTAAAGCCAGGCAAGGGAAAGCCATATTCCCCGAAAAGGAGCAATTTTGGCCTTAACCACACTATTTCATCATAAACAACCCAGAAATGGGGCTCAAAATGCAAAATGCCGGACTTCTCCTCTATGGATGCTATTAGTCTACCACTGCCCACATCAGTTTGGTAAGATTACTGTTTTTGTCAATGGAGTCTGGCTTTGAAAAGAGCATAGATACATTTCACTTTCAGTTTAGTTTTGAATATTAAGGCTGTAGCAAATGGGTTAGTATGTGTATGTGTTTGGAAAATACTGGGCAAATGACTGGATAAATGCTCACTGGATAAATGCTCACCAGAAACATGAAAGAAAAACAGTTTTCTATACAAAATCAACATAACACAAGGTAAAATAAGTGGTCATCTGGGGGTTGAAGTATTCCTTTAAATCAATATAACAAGAAATAGAGTGTGACTGTGTTGGCGGTGTTGCAGTTGACAGCCTTTGGTACTCTGTGCTGTGGATATATTTGGGTTAGCAATGAAAAGTAGTGAGGCTTGATGCTCAGACCAACATTAACAGACACAATCCAATACAGTACTGTAAGATGGACCACAATTACGGCTGGAATACAACGAAATGACTGACGTCTCAGGCATTCTGGCGTGTGTCAGATAAGGTTTTTATTTCACCCATCTCAGCAGCACATAGACAAAACCTCCCGCAGTCCGACCAGCAACAACCCCAGCAAGCTGTTAAAATGGCGCCTTTTATGCTGTGCTCCTGCTCATGGCTGCGGGTGATCTCAATGACAGGGATCCACTGTCTGCGCAGAATAAAACACACTTTTTCCCCCAATATTTTCAAATACAAATTATCACCACGCTATATAACACAGAATAAACTTCTTTAAACCCATGAAATACAAACCCTGACTAAACCCTATTGCACTGATAAAAATAAAACACATATTCCCAAATCACCCCACACCAATTTCCACTTGGTTACCCCCGGAACCATAAAAGATGGCCTCTGTTGCCTGGGGAAGCCTTTTGCCCGAACACCCTGGAACAAAGGACTGGTAAGTACACTTTTTCTCATGTTGCACCACACACACTCTTAAGGCCCACAGGTTACACATTTAATCAATCACATCTTAGCTTAGCTTTGCTTTATGAAATAAAACATGGCTGTATACTTATTCCATGGTTGCTCTCTTCCCAGGTAAAACTGTGTGGCCAACACAGCACCTGCCTGCCAATCACATTTACACAGGACAACCTAATGGAGACAAACATTTGAAGCAATCAACTGTGCAAACAACGCCATACAAATGTGCAAAACTACAATGTGATTAAAAATGTAATGTGCAAATATTCAATAAAGTGCTGTTGCCTCTTAAAGTGTTTGTGCAATTATTTATGTGCAAAAATACCAGACATCCCATCTAATGTGCAAGTGAAAAGTTAATAGTCAGGTGATGAAGGGCTCTTCGTCACAAGTACATTGAACAAAGCAACTAAATTGCTCTGTGTAGTTTCTATTTTTACCTCTATTCTTATTTTACTTTTCTATGTCACTTATTGTCATGTTCTTGTTTAAGTTGTATATGTATTTTTTCTGTTCTTATGCTGCTGTAAAACTTAATTTATCCTCTGGGATCAATAAAGACCCGTCCTATCTAACCTTAAACTCTAAATTCTCACTAAATAGAATTGAAAAATGAGAAGCCACTGTTTCACAATAAATAAGTAAATAAAGAAAAGTATAAATGAGTATATTTAAGTATTTTTCCTCACTCTAAATTCATATCAAAGTTTTCACGTCACAGTCCTAAATATTCCTCAACACTGAAATAGGGAATTTCAGAGATAAATTAAGAATACTCTATCTTGTGGTCATTGTTTTCTGAGAAATCAAGTATTTTCCATCAGTTTGGTATAAATATGACTTTTCCTTTGAGCTTCAGCTGCATTTGCTTCAGTATGAAGCCAGTCGTAGGAGCAAATTAGATTTGCACCCTAGCTGCTGAATTTATCCAAAATGGACCCAAATCTGACAGTGAATTGTTTTTACTGCTGCATTAATTATCAGCTTTCTACGCAATGTAGTCTCTAGATCCTGCTTACAATTAGTGACTCACTCACACAACAGATGTATACACTCAGTGGTTGATGTTTCTTTTTTATCTATATCTATATCTATACGTTTCTTGGGAGTTTGATGTACAAAGGGTTGTATCTTAGACTTCTTATCAAAGAACCAGATGATGCTGTCGCTCGTCTTTTGTACTTATGATTCAACTGGAGGAGTTTCATGGCCCTTCAGGCTTTTAAAGTGCCTCAGCTGCCAGTCAGGTAACAGTGTCTACGCAGGAATTAATGTGAATTTTACCTTGAGAATCCTGGGTATCATAAATTACTCCTTCCACTTCTCAACTCTGTTGTGGAAGTGTGAAACATAACCAAAAATCAGCAGCTGAAAAGGAGAACATGGGAGAGAAAATTTATCTTGTGAAGACATTGCTAAACACTGTGAGGAAAATCTTACAATGCATTTACATCAGACAGTGCAAAAAGCTCCGATCAATGTAGTAAGCTGCAGAGTTTGAACGGGCTATTATGTCGTTTTTGCTTCTTCAGTTTCCCATCAACTGTAATGATGGAAGCAGCAGCTCTCCAAGCATAGATATTTATTCCCGTCTCTCTCTAATTATATTGATAGTACAAACTAAAAGTTTCCTTTTACCTCATGTTGTTCACTTGATTACAGCAGTAAATGCATAAACTAATGTGTATACTATACATTTAACTATGCATTGTATGTCATTTTATTCTTTGCTGGAATTATATCTAAATTGGCTTCAGTAGACACATCCATTATACTTGTAACTAACAAACAATCCCATCTACACATGCACTCGCACGCACGCACGCGCGCGCGCACACACACACACACACACACACACACACACACACACACACACACACAGACTATAGCACCATGCATTCCCTAGCCCAGTAGTTCACAAACTGTCTTTCATATCCCCATTCGAAGCCGTAAAGTTCATGCCACCCAACACACAGTCTTTAATCAGTCATTAACAATAATTGGGAAAGCAACAAATGAAGTGAAATGAAGGTCAGCGTGATAGCATCAGCAAACACTTGTTAATTTTCCCTGCATATCTAATCATTGAACTTTGATATCTAATCATTGAAAATTGTTATTTGTAACAATTTGCTATTAGCTGTGAAGCTTCTGTGCTTTTTATAACATAATATTAGCAGCGGTGGATGAGAAACTCGGACAGAGCAGATTGAAATATCCCTTTTCTACATGTTGCTGAACAGCTGTATATGATAAAGTGTTGATTTTTTTCTTCGAGGAGGTTTTGTTACACTCAAAGTAACAGGCATAGTAGCTGTTATCAACTCAAAATATATTCACTTCTGTGTCTCCACTGCGGCATCTCTACTCTCTGATTGTTTATTTGTGTGTGTGTGTGTGTGTGTGTGTGTGTGTGTGTGTGTGTAAAAATGGCACAGTAGCCAGGGCGCACAGACAGCAGGAGGAGTGGCTGCTGCAGCACGATAATAAGGATTTAAGCTTCACACATTCATGGGAAAAAGCGTGTATTAAACATCGATCTCGGATTTTGTGAATCGATATTGGGTCATTCAAATGAAGATCAATTTGAATCAGATGAATCGATTATTTTAACCCAGCCCTACTCTTGACTAGCTCTTTGTTTACTTTCCTCACTTCTGTTTTTCTTCTGTTGTGTGCTGAGTTGAACTGCCAATAAGAGTTACTTCATTCACTGACGTAGATGCTGATTCAATATGCTGTCAGCCAAGAAAAACGAAAAGCAGACCGGGGCTGAAATGGGATAACAGTGCAGGACATAGTACTCCAACTAGTGGGACAAGCGCCCATCAGCGACCCAACGCTGACCGACGGCTGACCGTCAGCTTGGTGTGTCAGGGCCTTTACACTACCCTTAACCTAATTAAAATCAACTCTTAACCCTTAAGCAGGCCTTTGAAGAAGTGAGGACTGGTCAAAATGTCCTCACTTTACAACAGTGTCTTCACTCTGTAGTTAAAAACGTGAATGTCCTCACTATGTAGCAAGTACCAGTACATACACACACAAGCATGCAGGCACACACAAATGGAAAATGGAAAGCCAACTATTTTTTGATAGATTCAATTTGAAAGACGCAGCCAGTGGCTGAGCTTGATAAGAAGCAATGAAACAGCAGCTGAAATTAGGAATTGGCCAAACATCCTACGAATAGTCTGGAAACTAATGCAAGCTCTGTTTGTGTTATGTTCACCCAACTGCAGTTTTTGTTGGCTCTACGGATGTGCGTGGACTTAATAGTTTATTACATGGGGTGGCAGGTGTGAGTAATGAATCGTACCTTGTTTCTTGCAGCTTAGATAAACTGCTGGATTCAGGCTTGTATACTGGAGAGATAACAGAGCTGTCAGGAGGCCCAGGAAGTGGCAAATCTCAGGTGAACATTTCCTACCTTCTCTCTCCATCACTGATAATTTCAACCTCATAAATTCCTCCTTTTTAGAATTCCCTCTCCTCCTTTAGAATAAGAAACTGTACTCTGGCTGAAATAATACTTTTTAGAGTTATCGTTTAGCTAACACAAATTAACCATGCTATCTTTGACTATTCCTTGTGTGCTTGTCATGTCTTCTAGGTGTGTTTCGGAGTCGCTGTGCACATTTCTTACCGGCTAAAACAGAGTGTAGTATTCATCGATACAACAGGGGGGCTGACTGCCAGCCGCTTGCTTCAAATGCTAAAAGCTGAAACAAGTAACTCAGAGGAGCAGGTAAGCTGACAGGGACTGAGTTTCAAAGTAATATTGCATGATGTGTAATATAAGGTGATGTGAAATAAACTGTCATTTTACAGATGGAAGCTCTCCAGAGGATCCATATCTACCGTTTGTTTAACGTCTTCTCTTTACTCGACTGTCTGTACAGCCTTCGCGGTGGCGGGCTTCAGCAGGTTTGTTTGCTGTTATATTAATGCTTAAAATATACCAACAATCCAGTTTTACCTGGGGACCTTTGAGAAAGACAGATGAAGTTTTCAGCAGTCTAATTTTGTCACATTTTGTATTAGGTGTGTGTTGGCGGTGGCTCTGTGAAGGCAGTGATCGTGGACTCGGTGTCAGCTGTTATCTCTCCTCTACTGGGAGGCAAACAGAATGAAGGTGATATCTCTCTCTGCGAGTCCATCATAGTGCATCATACCTGAGGCTGTGTTTACACCTGAGCCTGTAAACTCCAAATGTCTGTAAAATAAATATCACAACAGGATTCCCACACATTTTGCAAGCATGACATCCAAGTTAGTTCCAGTCATAGGAGAGAGTGAGAATACCACAGAAACATTAGTGTAGTCATGTTAAACCTCAAACCAGCTCATTTAGAGTAAAAAGTCAAATTTCTGGTATCAGTTTTTAATGGAGCTGTTTTCATTAACCTTGGAGCTGCTTCAACTGGAGTCTGACCTCTCGAGAGTCAAAATAATTAAAGTTCTTAATCCAAGTGAACCTAATTCAACTTCATTGCTAACTATTGGTTTATAGAAAGCTCTAGACCAGCAGTCTAATTAAGCAATCGCTCAATACAACAGCCAAAGGGGGAGGATCTAAAATAAACCTTCCATAAGCACCTATGAACAGACAGAACAAAAAGCTAAAATCTACCAAAAGTGAGTGTTTTGTTTAAAACTATGGACACTTTAAACAAAAAATTACTGTTCTATGGAAACTCATTTATTCATGAATATAATCACACCTGAGCCTGAGCTTTGAGAAGTTTGTTAATAGGAAAATACAGTTAATTTACCATCACGCAGTTTCTTGTTCTCCACACCTCAGCAGCTCAGTCAAATAGATAGTACACAAAAAAAACCACATCATGATACAGAGATATTTTGAAGTACAGGCTGTAGAGGGGCCGAAAATACATTTTATTATTGCAGCCTATCAGGCTGTGCAGTGAAATAGGCAAAAAAGGCTGAAAAACAACAAAAGAAGGTCTTTTAATGTTAGTTACACCCAATTTATCGAGTTATAGTCCTATCCTTATTTACAAACATTTTTATTTTTGAACCTCTGCAGCCTGTTGTATAGAGATGTATTCATATATTTTTGTTTAGTCACAACAAATGCATGGGATATTTATCTTATTATCTGCAGGGACAGATGAGTTCAGCACTGTTCATCAACTTATATGACATATGAATACGACAGCAGTGATAGTTGAACGTTTCCACGGCAACGGGTAAAACTGTCTCGAGGGCTGTTCATTAGCAGCTTGCAGTCTCTGTCCTCACAGACTTTTCTGATGACAGTAAATATGTGGGAAACACTGCATATTATCAGAATATTCACCTGGCTGCTTTTATGTATGTATGTTTAGAACATCTTGCCCAATTCATTTTCTAGAGAGCAATTTCAGACCTTGTCATTGATGACATCACAAATTCTAGTTTAGTTTTTGCACTAGTATTTTTGAGCTGTCGTAGACTATAGGAACAACATGTATGTAATTAAAATAAAGACAGTTAAGACAAGAAGTAAGAACACCTAAATGAATAGAAAAATGAAGCAAAATATGAAGCAAAAGTGTGTAAATAGAGTTTCAGATTAAAAGGAAGTTATGTGTCTAGTTTTCAGCCCTTATTTAAATGAGTTAGCAGATTTTTTAAATTGATGTGTCCACAGAGATACAGTACATTCTTACATAGAAACAGATCCCATTCAATCCAACATAACATTTCCAATTTTTTTTTTCAGTCACACCCACTGTATTTCCTTTTAAGAGTCCTCAGTCAATGAATATTGAAACTAAAGCCCTGTTTCCACCAAACACTTCCAGTGTGGTACGTTTGGAACCAACAGTAACCCTTCAGACATGATACCTAGACCCTAGTGTTTCCACTGCAAACAGTACCCTTAAATGTGGGCAGGGTTGTCACTCACTGCTCCGTCCAGCACTCACTGTATTTCCTCATCAGTGGAGACACAGATGGAAGTCTGCACCTCGTTTATCGTCCACAGAACGAGGCTGCACACCAACATTCTCAGAACAAACTAGAACAGGCTGCAGTGAGAGTCTCTTTCCATGGGATATTTAAAAATAGCGGGTTTGTGCATTTAGTTCTTCTCAGGCAAGCTCAGGGGTTTAGTGTTGCTGCAGCCCACAGGAAGTGAGGATTAGAATATATGCCATTCAAATAACCCGGCCGAAGGTAATGTATATAAACGCTTGAAGATCATTAAGTAAAGTGTTATAGTATGTGTACGTTCCACCTTAATAGTTGCCGGCAGTCGGCCCAGTGAATTAAGTTTCTTTTCTCCAACTCCAGCTGCTGTGAGAGGCAGCAAAACATCCTTTCATTTTCTAGCTACAGTTTACTAATAAAACTCTCCACAGTATGAACAGTGGTTACATGAGCCTCAAAACCAGCCACAACTCAGCCCTGAGCAGAGTGACCATCCTCTACAGACCAATCAGACTGCAGTGTTCACAGCTCCACCTTTTAGTACCAGATCTGTGTGCTAGGTAGCCCAACAGAGGGGGGACCAAACATGGGGACAGAACGGTTCCATACCATCCACAACTTTTCACAGTGGAAACGGAAGAAAAGTGTACCGAACTGAACAGTACCAACTGCACTGCTTGGTGGAAACAGGGTTTTAAACTCCAGTAGCAAATATCAGGTAAAGGTAAAGAAACTAAAGTTCCTAAACAAAGGAGTTAGTAGTTTTACTAGCTATTAAATCCTGAATGGGTTACCAGTATGTGGCATCATCTTTTTCCAACTCGGCCCACTTTAAACCAGCGAGACCAGTAAAGACAAAAGCACTAATACAGAAATCTCTCATGTGAAATAACTCTTCAGACTTTGGTGGAAGATGTAGGACCCAGTAAAAAGCTGATTGAGAAAAAAGATATTCATGGCCTTTAAGGGATCACCAAAGTAATTGCAATTCATCCTGTGGGGACCAGGAACCTCCACACTAAATCCCCCGTCAGGCTGCCTAATATTTTCATTCTGGTCCAAAGTCATGAACTGACTGTCATTGCCATCCTCTGAGCTCTGCTGTCAGCGTGGCTATAAACAAAATGAGCCAACCATAAGAATATTAAAGACAGTAAATGTCACAACAGTGATATCTGTAGCTTTACTTACTACTAGTGAATTGCTTAGAAAGTGCCATAAAAAAGACATTGGGATTATTCTGCGCACGAACCAACCTCTCTACAACTTCCTTTGCCTACAGGCATGTCCTTGATGATACAAGTGGCAGGAGTTCTTAAGACAATGGCAAAGGACTTCAATGTTGCTGCTTTGGTAAGGATGACACAGTCCTTGACGTGTGCTACTCTAAATGCAAGATGCATTTCCAGTGTCAATCTAAACTCTCCGCCAACCCTTTCACACTTCCTCTTGTTATTGCTTTGAGACATGCCATGAAAACTAAACATTTTTTTTTCCCACTTTTGTTTCGGGGAAGAAAAGAAAATCAAGATAAAAACAAAAGGCTACTAATTTCTGACAATTTAATATGTGCAACAAAAATCTATTTGTTAGTTCAGGTGTATGACTGGAGGTTATAATTATGTAAAGTATGTACTAATCACATTAAAACCAGCATGCACCAAAGTAAATCTGCCTTCATCTGAAATCATCAAGTTATTAGAAGCGAGATAAAGATGATTTGATAGGCTGTTTGATGGTCGCCTTTGATTAAAAGTGGGACAATCTGTCTGTCCCACTTATATATTTATTTTGCTCTTCTAAAGCTCATACTATCTCTCACAAGCTAAACCAAGCCATGAAACAGAATGAAGAAATGCTGTGATAATCCCCAGATAGGTGAAAAAACACAGCAAAAGATTAAACATGGTGCTGTCTGGGCCTGCAGGTTACAAATCACGTGACGAGAAGTGGCAGCGGGGAGGTGCAGCCAGGCCTCGGTGTGTCGTGGAGTCACATCCCCAGAACCAGGATCCTGTTGGAGCGAGTAGAGAGGGCGGCGGCCGTCAACCACTCCACTCTGCGCTCTGCTACGCTGATCAAGTCTTCCAGACAGGTACTACATTCAGCATTGACTTGCACATCATTCAGCTCAGTATTGATTCTCTCAAAGGGGCTTCGTTGAGAGGTAAATGTCAAAACGTCTAGTTAAAATGGAGACTTTAAAGTTATGTTTGCTCGTGTAAAACAGGTCTGGTTTGATAAAGAAGCTCTTTATTTCCATTTAAAAGCAGCTCCAGGCAAGATTTTTACAGGTATGGGAGTCTTATCATTCTAATTGACAAAGACATGCTGTGACAGACAACAGCCTCATTCTAGATCCAGGACACTCGGGCAGTTTCCCAAAAGCAGTTTTACAGTTGTGTATGGACACCTGTCCATCTACAAAATGCAAAACTGTGAGTGAGCACTCCAGTTAAGTTAGTTTAGTTGGGCTCCATCACTATAAAACTTTATAATCTCTAACAGACTGAATGTCACTGTTTACAGTAACTGCTCAGTAGAACATCCCAATATCACGCACATAAAAGAAAATGGCGCAAAGCAAATGCTGCCTCAACTGGTTATTTTGGTCACCTAAAAAAATAACCATTAAAGTGTAAGCTAGGGCCGGGCAATATAACGACTATGTACGATATATATCGATATATTTTCAAGCAAGGTATACATTTAGACACCACCGTTCATATCAGGCATGCAACTGCAAAGCGGTAATTCTGGTTGTTGGTGGCTAAAATATGTAATTCTGTGGGCCCTGTCCACAGAATTACATCGCTTAGCTTCTGTGCAGGTAGATTTAGTTTATCAAAGATGCTAACAAAGCAACGCAGTTCATAAAGAGGCACAGAAACATCAGTTAGGTCGAACCACCATGTGTAACTTGGATATATAAAGGTTGCATTTATGACTAAAATGGAATAAACAAGTTTGTTGATTGCACGTCTCCACAATAAAAATCAGTTGCCAGTTGTCTCCTAGGAAGTGATTGTTGTTGTTTGCGCGACACTGTGGTAATTTTAGGATTTCTTTTAGATGAAGTTCATATTTTCACAGAGTTGGAGACAAAGGCAAACCTGCAGCGCAACAGACAGTAGAAGCTTTTGCCTATAGCAAATAAATTATTGGACTTTCAGTGAATATTAATGATAACAGGATGAAATTGATATTGTTGCTGGAAACGCTTCTACAATCTTTGTTGCTTTTTCCTCCTCTCATAAATAACTGTCCACAAAGGCATCAATTATACATGTTCTGTTCTGGAGTTACAAAAGAGGTCCATCAGACGAAACAAAGAAGCACTTTGACAAAGCACATTCAGAATGAACATGAAAATGAATGTTTTATATTGCAGCAGAGTTTTTCTTTTACTTTTTTTTTTTTTTTTTTAACTAGTAAATCAACACTGTCGTCTGCTCTACTTCTTAGTCTTGTCACATCAAAGAAGAGTTTGACTTGCAGTGGTGGAGTCGCTCCGCAGAAGGATCCTCAGGAAAGAGAAAACTGGATGAGACTGATTCCTGACGAGAGCCGACTATAATCCTGTGACCAAAGGTGCGTGAATGTTTCTGCGTCAAATTTGCAAGAAAATGTGAGTCTTTGAAGTTTTCTCTTTTTCTCCCCTGTGGTTCTAGAAAGCTCCATGCAAGTACCTGAATGATTGCTGAACTTCATCCCAATTAAAAACACCATTTAGTTGGTTACATCACAACACTGGAAATATACTCCATCTAGATGCTCTTTTAATCCACTGCTGCAGCAATGACATTTTAGTGGGCATAGATTATACACTACTTAAGACTCATAGACAACTTTGATTCTTATGTTCAAGTAAAGATTTCGGCCAGAGATTTGTTTTTACTTGTTAAAAGGGAGGAATACAGAGGCAGAAAAAGTCCTTCCTTGTGTGCATCTTTAAGGCCTTTTGAGTGGAAGCAGGCCGGGTTCATGTGCAGTCTGCCCCCCCAGATACATTCAAACATTTAATTAAAGCACCTCATAGCCCAAAGCATCTTGGGGATAAAGTGGCAAATCTGAATTATCTTCGAAAGCCATTCAGATGCAGGGGGCTGCAGCAAAAAGCCTTTCTGCATCTCATTGGATTGTGCAAAGAGTCTCATGATTTTGGATGAAGGCGAGATGTATATAGTTTAGGAGGAGTAAGCCTTCCTAAAACAATGTATGTCTCTCATACCAGGGTGTCCGCTGGGTTTAAAAGTGTGATAAAAGTTGATCAGTCAATTTAGGAACAATTGAGAGATTTAAATGCCATTAACTTATAACTGTTTTTATCATATTTTGGACGTCATACTTAACTGTGACTTTTTTATCACATTTTGGACAATATACTATACTGTGACTTTTTAATCAAATTTTGGACGACATACTATACTATGACTTTTTATGACATTTTGGACAATATACTAAACTGTGACTTTTTAATCAAATTTTGGATGCCATACTATACTTTGACTTTTTTTTATCATATTTTTGATGACGTATTATATTATGACTTTTATATCATGGCTTGGACATCATGTTATACTATGGCTTTTGATTTTTTATCATACTTTGGACGCCATACTATAAAATGACTTTTCTATGACATTTTGGACATCAGACCATACCATGACTTTTTTATCATATTTTGGAGGACATACATGCTATGACTTTTTTTTTTATAATATTTTGGACGTCATACTTAACTGTGACTTTTTTATCATATTTTGGACAACATACTATACTATGGCTTTTGTATGTCATAGTATAGTATGTCATCCAAAATATGATAAAAATATCATAGTATGTCCTCCAAAACTTCATAAAAAGTCATAGTATAGTATGTCGTCCAAAATGTGATAAAAATGTCATAGTATAGTATGTCATCCAAAAATGATAAAAATGTCATAGTATAGTATGTCGTCCAAAATATGATAAAAATGTCATAGTGTAGTATGTCGTCCAAAAATGATAAAAATGTCATAGTATAGTATGTCGTCCAAAATATGATAAAAATGTCATAGTGTAGTATGTCATCCAAAAATGATAAAAATGTCATAGTATAGTATGTCGTCCAAAATATGATAAAGATGTCACAGTATAGTATGTCGTCCAAAATATGATAAAAAAGTCATAGTATAGTATGTCGTCCAAAATATGATTAAAAAAGTCATAGAATAGTATGTCGTCCAAAATATGATAAAAGTCATAGTATAGTATGTCGTCCAAAATATGATAAAAAAGTCATAGTATAGTATGTCGTCCAAAATATGATAAAAAGTCATAGTATAGTATGTCGTCCAAAATATGATTAAAAAAGTCATAGAATAGTATGTCGTCCAAAATATGATAAAAAAGTCATAGTATAGTATGTCGTCCAAAATATGATAAAAATGTCATAGTATAGTATGTCGTCCAAAATATGATAAAAATGTCATAGTACAGTATGTCATCCAAAAATGATAAAAAAGTCATAGTATAGTATGTCGTCCAAAATATGATAAAAAAAAGTCATAGGAAAGTATGTCGTCCAAAATATGATAAAATTGTCATAGTACAGTATGTCATCCAAAAATGATAAAAATGTCATAGTATAGTATGTCGTCCAAAATGTGATAAAAAGTCATAGTATAGTATGTCGTCCAAAATATGATAAAAATGTCATAGTACAGTATGTCATCCAAAAATGATAAAAATGTCATAGTATAGTATGTCATCCAAAAATGATAAAAATGTCATAGTATAGTATGTCATCCGTATAGTATGTCGTCCAAAATATGATTAAAAAAGTCATAGTATAGTATGTCGTCCAAAATATGATTAAAAAGTCATAGAATAGTATGTCGTCCAAAATATGATAAAAAAGTCATAGTATAGTATGTCATCCAAAATATGATAAAAATGTCATAGTATAGTATGTCGTCCAAAATATGATAAAAATGTCATAGTGTAGTATGTCGTCCAAAAATGATAAAAATGTCACAGTATAGTATGTCGTCCAAAATATGATAAAAAAGTCATAGTATAGTATGTCGTCCAAAATATGATTAAAAAAGTCATAGAATAGTATGTCGTCCAAAATATGATAAAAAAAAGTCATAGTATAGTATGTCATCCAAAATATGATAAAAATGTCATAGTATAGTATGTCATCCGTATAGTATGTCGTCCAAAATATGATAAAAAAGTCATAGTATAGTATATCGTCCAAAATATGATAAAAAAGTCATAGTATAGTATGTCGTCCAAAATATGATAAAAATGTCACAGTATAGTATGTCGTCCAAAATATGATAAAAATGTCATAGTATAGTATGTCGTCCAAAAATGATAAAAATGTCATAGTATAGTATGTCGTCCAAAATATGATAAAAAAGTCATAGTATAGTATGTCGTCCAAATATGTAAAAATGTCATAGTATAGTATGTCGTCCAAAATGATAAAAAAATGTCATAGTATGTCGTCCAAAATATGATAAAAATGTCATAGTATATAGTATGTCGTCCAAAAATGATAAAAATGTCATAGTATAGTATGTCGTCCAAAATATGATTAAAAAAGTCATAGAATAGTATGTCATCCAAAATATGACAAAAAAGTCATAGTATAGTATGTCATCCAAAATATGATAAAAATGTCATAGTATAGTATGTCGTCCAAAAATGATAAAAATGTCATAGTATGTCATCCAAAATATGATAAAAATGTCATAGTATAGTATGTCGTCCAAAAATGATAAAAATGTCATAGTATAGTATGTCGTCCAAAATATGATTAAAAAAGTCATAGCATAGTATGTCGTCCAAAATATGATAAAAATGTCATAGTATAGTATGTCGTCCAAAATATGATAAAAATGTCACAGTATAGTATGTCGTCCAAAATATGATAAAAATGTTATAGTATAGTATGTCGTCCAAAATATGATAAAAAAGTCATAGTATAGTATGTCATCCAAAATATGATAAAAATGTCATAGTATGTCATCCAAAATATGATAAAAATGTCATAGTATAGTATGTCGTCCAAAAATGATAAAAGTCATAGTATGTCATCCAAAATATGATAAAAATGTCATAGTATAGTATGTCGTCCAAAAATGATAAAAATGTCATAGTATAGTATGTCGTCCAAAATATGATTAAAAAAGTCATAGTATAGTATGTCGTCCAAAATATGATAAAAATGTCATAGTATAGTATGTCGTCCAAAATATGATAAAAATGTCACAGTATAGTATGTCGTCCAAAATATGATAAAAATGTCATAGTATAGTATGTCGTCCAAAATATGATAAAAAAGTCATAGTATAGTATGTCATCCAAAATATGATAAAAATGTCATAGTATAGTATGTCGTCCAAAATATGATTAAAAAGTCATAGTATAGTATGTCGTCCAAAATATGATAAAAAAAGTCATAGTATAGTATGTCGTCCAAAATATGATAAAAAAGTTATAGTATAGTATGTCGTCCAAAATATGATTAAAAAAGTCATAGTATAGTATGTCGTCCAAAATATGATAAAAAAGTCATAGTATAGTATGTCGTCCAAAATATGATAAAAATGTCATAGTATAGTATGTCGTCCAAAATATGATAAAAAAGTCATAGTATAGTATGTCGTCCAAAATGTGATAAAAAAGTCATAGTATAGTATGTCGTCCAAAATATGATAAAAATGTCATAGTATAGTATGTCGTCCAAAATATGATTAAAAAAGTCATAGTATAGTATGTCATCCAAAAATGATAAAAAAAGTCATAGTATAGTATGTCGTCCAAAATGTGATAAAAAGTCATAGTATGTCGTCCAAAATATGATAAAAATGTCATAGTACAGTATGTCATCCAAAAATGATAAAAATGTCATAGTATAGTATGTCGTCCAAAATATCATTAAAAATGTCACAGTATAGTATGTCGTCCAAAATATCATTAAAAATGTCATAGTATAGTATGTCGTCCAAAATATGATAAAAATGTCATAGTATAGTATGTCGTCCAAAAATGATAAAAATGTCATAGTATGTCGTCCAAAATATGATAAAAATGTCATAGTATAGTATGTCGTCCAAAAATGATAAAAATGTCATAGTATAGTATGTCGTCCAAAATATCATTAAAAATGTCACAGTATAGTATGTCGTCCAAAATATGATAAAAAAGTCATAGTATAGTATGTCATCCAAAATATGATAAAAATGTCATAGTACAGTATGTCGTCCAAAATATGATTAAAAAAGTCATAGTATAGTATGTCGTCCAAAATATGATAAAAAGTCATAGTATAGTATGTCGTCCAAAATATGATAAAAAAGTCATAGTATAGTATGTCGTCCAAAATATGATAAAAAGTCATAGTATAGTATGTCGTCCAAAATGTGATAAAAAGTCATAGTATAGTATGTCGTCCAAAATATGATAAAAATGTCATAGTATAGTATGTCATCCAAAAATGATAAAAATGTCATAGTATAGTATGTCGTCCAAAATATGATAAAAATGTCACAGAATAGTATGTCGTCCAAAATATGATAAAAATGTCATAGTATAGTATGTCGTCCAAAATATGATTTTAAAAAAAAAGTGAGGGTATGTCATCCAAAACGCCATAAAAAGTCATAGTATAGTATGTCGTCAAATTATGATTAAAAAAAACATCAGAAAATAGTATGTTGTCCAAAATGTGATTTAAAAAGTCATAGTATATCGTCCAAAACGTGATAAAAAAGTCACAGTATAAACTCTATATATGTAGTTGGCAAAATGTGGAGCAGTATGTTAGAAGTTCAAGGCGGCGGTATCATGTGTGTCTTACTTCTTTCCTTTCTGCGAGCAGCTGCAGGGCAAATTGATATAACACTCAAAGCACAATTTGTAGAAAATAAATGGAAGAATGATGATACTGAGACATTTTTATTATTTCATCAGCATTCTGTGTATTCCAAACGACGGACAAATTTAGTTGTTCTCAGTCCATGGGCTGGGGTCTAATACCTTGCAAGATGTTCCACTCGGCAGTAAAAATAATTCTGCTGCATATTCATTTTCGTGCTGTGATCCAAGTTATATGACGTCTTTGTAAAATGCATTTCATGATTTAGCTGCTTAAACTACATTTCGTAGGATAACTCTACACCTACAGTACAGTGTCACCAGTAAATTGGCTACATCTATCTCCAGTATTCAAAATATTCCAATTACTTAAAAATGGCAAAGACTAATCCCCCAAACTAAATGTACTTTTCAAGGTAAAAAACAGGAAGATCTTGAAAAGAATAAATAGGTATGACCTGAGAGCAGTGTGTGATCTGGCTTTGTGTCCAAACATGGATTTAGAGTTAAGTTACACTGATGTGCAGTCTCTTACAGACAACACACGGTATAAAATGAGTTCTGCTTGTTTTTATTAACAGGGAGGTACGATGCGCCTCTTGCGGATGCATTCCCAGATCCAGCTGGGTGACACTCTCTGGGCCTTGCTGTCTTCTTCAGGTTCAGCCACTGTGTGTGTGGCTGAGGCGGCGGCGTAGTCTGGGACCAAGTCACCATCATACGCCACAAAGTACCGCCTCAGCTTGTCAAAGTCCTCGACAGAGACGGGCAGGAAAAGCTTCACTCCACTGAAGATGTCCAGCAGCGTCTACACAGAAAATACACATGGTCAGCAGAGGAAGCACATCATTCAGTTAATTATTCTAACCTGTTTAGAAAAGAAAATATTCACATTGTAATGAATGTGAAGATCAGGTGTATTTATTTGTCACTACAGTGTTTTAGTTGGACAAAGTAATTTCTGTTTAACTTGTAGAAAGGTTTTTGTAAATAGCTGTGAAGATAAAGAGCCATTAAACCCCACAAATGGCTGTACAGCAAACACTCTTTCCTCCTCAGTTCTTTTATAAAGCACCATGGTATCAGTATGTGACAGCTGAATCGCTGCTAGTCTTTGTTAAAAGACCAGAGACCTGTTGTGGACCAACCTTGTCATTTCTTGGCTCCAGTAGTTGAGAGGTTGGCTTTGTCTTGGTTTGTCCATTGCTGTGAACACTTTCACTCTTCTTCGCCTGGCAGGAAACAAATCATCCTTTAATCACCTGCAGCTCAACTTTACTCATTCAAACTGTCTGTCAGGATTAAAGTAATGCTGTATATTTGGAGTAAATACCTTCTTGGCACTGGGTGCTTCTGAGTCGGGAGTGCGAGGTCGGGATTTCACCACCTTTGCTTTGGGTGTGCTGCTGTCTGTGAAGTGAGTGCATGTCAATGACGATATATCAAATAAAGCAGCATTTGCAGTACTGACATATAGGGGTGGGGGAAATTTCCGATTCTTAGATGCATCACCATTCGGACGTGGACGAGTCTGAATGGATTCACAAACGTCCAAATTTCGATTATTTAAATCTGTTAATTAGAGTAATACAGAAGGTTCTAAATAATGCGGAACTAAGAAGCGTGTTACGCGTCAACTCTGGGACATTTTGGGATGCACACCTGGAGCGGACAAGCCGACACGCACACAGAGGAAGACAAACATGGCTGACCGCCACCCACCTTGGCGTGGGATCGGAACAGCTCCTTCTAATTTAAAAGCAGACGTGTGGAAACACTTCATCGACGGCGGAAGCGAACTGGACAAGAGCCACGTGAGATGTAAGTTGTGTCGTGCCAAAATAAAATACTTTGGCAACACAACAAACATGAGAAGCCATGTAGCTCGATTCCACCTGACGGAGGAGTCAGGGAGACGGCAGGCTGTTGCAGCTACTAGTGGTGCTACCGACCAGAGAATAATCGAGGAAGCAATTAGAAAGCTGCCACCCTCATCGGAAAAGCGGAGCGAATTAGGAAGGCCATCGTGGCATTTTATTGCCAAGGATTTGCGTCCTTATTTCGAGCACTACTGCATACATTGGAGTTTTTAAATCATGTGATTTCAGTATTTCAAAACCCAAATCAAACTGTTGAAGAAGCACCATTTTTCAAAACAAAAGGTATGAAAATAGTGAAACTAATTCAGCTCATTGTTTAAGCTGAGTACTTACTGGTCTTTTTGGGTGTAGCACTTCCGTGGGATGAAGACGACGGGGAGCTTCCTCCACTGTCCCCTCCTGATGAGCCCTTGTCATTATTGGATGTAGACGGTCCAGCTGTCACTTTAAAGTCAGAGTTCTCCTTGGATATGCGGTACAGCTCCTGAGCAGAGTGATGAAATGACAACATGGGCTTCAGCCAAAAGATGTAATGTTATGTGTCCCAAAGACTGAGGACCTGTGTTGCATTCAAATAATTTAGCACAATTTAGTGCCTCGGCCAATATTTCAGCTCATTTGTCAATGTTTGCAGGACAACTGACTGCAAATTTGGTTCTCCACATTTAAATCATTCTTAGCTTATGCAGTCACATTGGTGCATTGTTAAATAGCAGGCTTATTTTTTCCCACTCCTTCCATCACCTATACCACATTACCTCCCCCCTCTTTCATCCACCTGCAATCAGATATGCAGATGGATATTGCAAGCAATTAGCAACAAACAATCCAAAGACACACCTTGGGTATTCAGTAACAAATGACTTACTGATTTCTGAGGCATCTTTTGCGACTGCCATCTCACTGAAACCTATTTATTGGGTGTCTGTGGTTAATTATTTCCCATGGTGCCTTCAGTTGCATTTAAGAAAACATTTTCTACAAGTCATATCCTTGAATGAGCAGTATCTGATTAAAAGTTGAAACTTTTATTTTCTTCACACTTCTGCGGTAAAATTGCACACAACTCATTCTTCCTGCACTCGGGAATAACTATACTTATGAATAACAAGACAATGGCATGTGTACTAGGGCTGGGCCATATAACGACTAGGTGCGATAAATCGATATATTTTCAAGCTCCTGTCTATTTTTGTAAGCTGAAACCATTTCCCTCAGTTGACACAAAGCTTTTATTTACTTTAATTTCACAGATAAGAAACAAAATAGCATTTTAAGTCTTGTGTGTGATTTATCCTGGCTTCATATGAGCAGAGGAAATCTCTGCTAATCAGCAGGCTAATTTATACAATGTAAAATACCATAGGCTTGTGCTAATAAAGTTAGCATGTTGTATTTGTTTGGAAAATGTGTCCAGATAAAGACAAGTGTTTGTCTGTGAATGCTGCGAGTTATAATGACGTTGATTTGTGTACTTGTGTTTGAAACTTTCACCATTAAGCCATGTTTAATGTATGTTTTGGGTGTGTTCAGAATCAACTAAACTTTACACTTCACAGAATACCTGCTGCAGACTAGTGCTTTGGAGGTGTAACTGTTGTGCAGCTGCATATGTTCTTTATTCTTTATTTTGATCACAGTCTGCTTTTATAAAACTGCTTTTGACATCTCAAATGTGGCTTTGTGTAACACCAGTCTGCCTGTAAATACCGAAATATGAATTTCTGTCTATTGCATAGCCCTAATGTGTACTTGAATCAAAATGGTGATATCCTACTCTAAGCCGGTCCAAGTTGGTGGCAGTCTTCCAGTCCTTGTCATCACGGATGCGCGTCATGCGGGGAAAGCGTATAGAGATGCCATCAGCGGTGTGCATTTCTGATTTGGAAAACTCTGCGCCTGTGATCTCCCAGACAGGTGCTTGCTGCAGGAGAGGAAACACAACAGCAGGTGAAACATAAATGACACGACAGATATATGAGTGCTTTTCCATTACATGAGGAAAAAAAGCAATTCTAACTTTTGTTCAAATGCCACGACTATCACAGTTTAATGGTAGAAGTTTGTGGATTTCATTACAAAGTTCTTTTTTTGACTTGAAAGCCAGACGGGTCATTTCAATCTGATGTTTTCACTCTCTGAAGTTACAGTTTTTCAGTAAATATGCACTTCCCAGCTCTGCAGCAAGCATGGTCATTAACTCAATATGTTTGAGAGTAATTTATTTAGAGAAATTCCTGCAGAAGACATATGCAAGAGATGCTTTTAACTTACAACTTCATTTGAAGGTCTGCAGTGCCCAGATATACAACTGGCTGTGCAGGAACAAACCCACTGGGAAATGTGCTGAGTAGTGAGAACTCACCTGAGGATCACGAATAATGAAATCTGGATAATAGTTCTTGATGATTTTCAGCCAGCCTGGGATTTTGCTCGGGTCCTACAAAGAGACACAGACACACACACACACACACACACACACAAATGATTAATCTTTGAGTTTATTACATCAGCTCAATATTCCAGGCAGGCCTCTAAGTGGATCCTCTCTGACCTTGCTGATTTTGATCACATCCAGCTCTTTTTGGAGCCTGGCCAGCATGGCGTCATCGTAGCCTCCGGAGCACTTGGTGACTGTGCACCATTTCTTGGAGTGTGGGTCATAACAGCCCATTAGGAAACTGGACATGATGCCCCCTGGTGGGAGGAAGAACACACACGGCATTAGGAGAGAAATTAAGGAAAGCGCTGCCGGTGGAGATTCTGCAAACCCATTACACCGTCCCTCCTCTGGCTCTGAACAAACACTCCTACACTGTATAATTTCACTTAACTTCCAAAAACTATCCTCCTCAAATCCTCTTGTAAAGTCCTTTTTCCAGCTGTTGTTTTCTTTGTCCCACAGTATGTAACGACAAGTGTTTTCATCTGCTGCCGCGGCTCTATTAGCTTGTCTTCACACTGCATGAGCTGTCTTCATTAGCCATGCTTTTGAGATTTGTACCTTTGTTTTTGCATTTGTTATGCTTCCATTGTGTTATATGCTCATTACCCAGCCTCCACAATGGCTCCCATATCTTGTCAGCGTGTACGCTTTATCCAATGACATCCTCTCCTTATGCACCATCTTCCATCTGCATATTTCTCACATAAAATGCTGCTACGCTGGATTCTGGGCTTTTGTATTCATGATGTTACAGAGTTGTTGTATTGTTCATTTCACCGTCCTGTCTGAGTGAAGTTCAGTCAGGATCTTTACATATTTTTGGATCATATTTGAATCCACTACTCTACAAGGATGCTATTGTATGTTTTAATAAAGGCACTGTGGATATAATCACCATATTAAGTGTCAGTGCAGCTGAAACTTGAGCACAAAATGGTCCCCCTGATCGTTGGAAGAGTTTTCATAATAGCATTATTAAAAATTAAGAGTAATAGTAAAACTGTCTTGGTTAATTAATTTGGACATCTCCAGAGTCACACTCCCCATTTAACAGGAAGTGGCAAGGCTTGGAAAAGACATGCAAGACCCCAGAAAACTGTCCTCAGAATATTTTTTATGAAAATCTTAATCAATTTTAATTTTAAGTCAAATTTAAGTACAGTGTAATGACAATTTCTTATGGAAAAAAAAATACTGCTACAAAGCACTGTCAAGTAGCTAAACATAACATAAAATGCGAAAAAAGTTGTTTTGACTGAAAAGTGGAACTACAAAGAATTATAACTACCTGTCATGTACATTTATTTTATTTATTTTTAATGGTACTATTAACTTAATCATTCCAATCACTGATTTGATTTGACTAATTTTTATATCTTTTCTTTTTACACATTGGTCTGTGTAAGTCTAACTTTTTGTTTTGCTTTGTTTCTCTTTGTGAGACCATGTTGTGATCTGAGCTCTGTGTATTATCATTTGCCTGTAATTACAAAACAAATAAAGTGGATGGGTGTGGTGTTACAGACCGTTTGAGCCTTTTCCATAGAAGGCCCCAAGCACCACCAGGTCAGCTGTGTCTGCCATTGCCCCTTCGTTCAAGTAGTCCTTCTTCACCTTCAGCCAGTGGCGCTTCCCTGGTTCATAGGAGCCCTGAGACATGCAGACATACAGAACATGAAAGCAGCATAACTCCTTCATTGTGTTCACATTCTTTCCACTGTTATGTACGTTAGATACATGCTCACACCGGTTTCCTTCCATGTAGAAATAAAAGGCAACTAACCTTGACGTCTTTCAGCACCAGGCCTTCGAGTCCCTCTCTGATGACACGAGTTATCATGTCAGCCAGATCTCCTGCCCTCTGTCTCACACACACACACACACACACACACACACATCATACTATATCATGAACTATTACAGATGTATGCATGAACACAGGAGAGAGACAAATCACGAGTTTTACTTACAGTGACGTGTTTCATCTCTGAGAAGAGGATCCTGTTGGTGACTTCTGTCATGTTGTCATGCAGGAACTTCCTGCGCTCACACAGTGGCCTGGAGAATAAATATGACCACAGTGGATAAATGTAAGACAGCTTGCACTATTTAAAAATAATATCCATTGTTGCTGATGTAAACTAAATTTGTGACACAACTTTGCTTGTCCAGGGTTGTTCATTAAACATTCAGGACGCCTTGAACCACTGCGGAGTCTATAATAATTTGCTTTCAGTCATGCTTCTGGTTGCCGTGGGTAACAGTACGACGTCAATATTTAAACAAGTCAAAATAGTGCGGGTATCACAATATGAATTTTTTGTTTCATATTGCAAATAATACCTGTATTATCGTCAACATTATGCTTTGGCACACAACTACCACAGACACAAAAAATCCTTCAGTTTCGAGGTGTTTGTTAAAGTCTGGATGAAGCATTTAAGCATATATGCTTTCATCATGTGTTATCCTTTGAACACTGGAATGCAAACATGTTTTAAAGACAATGAATCAAATGAAACACATTACCTCTCCATGAGACTCACGCCATTGAAGTAGATACAGTCGAAAACAAAAAGGCACACTTTGGCATCTTGAAAGGCAGCTTTCTGGAGGGAGAGGAAAGTGTGAGGTGTGACAATGACCTGCTCAATTCATGTTCTTTTTGGTTTTTTTAAAGGCTGTGGTGTTCTCACCTTGTGTACACCCAGTGTCCCAAAGGGCAGGGGTTTACTGGTCTTTGTGTCAATTAGAAGGACTTCAGCATCCAATATCATACTGTGGCCTCCAGGGAACGCCTGAGGGATGTAGTCCTTGAAATGGGCCACCTGACAGACACAGACACACACACACAGACACACACACACACAGACACACACACACACACACACACACACACACACACACACACACACACACACACGGGTTAGGTCTGAGCAGAAATAAAAAGCATTACAGCAAGACTTCAGAGACTGGCACCACCCCAGGTTTTTAATTGGCTTCACAGGGTAAAAACTGTCTCAATAATAAGGTGCTTTAACCTGAGGTAGATTAAAAAATGACAAACAATGAATTCAGACTACAACACAGTAGATCCTCTTTATTTGGGCTTGTATCCATGTTCCATGATCTGAACAGTTTGACAGTCTTATCATTTATCAGAATGAGAAAATGCGACAAAACTTGGACTAAAATCCATTCCCACCTCCACAGAATGTTATCCTGACAGTAACAAAATATTCTGTTTTTTGCTCTTATTCTGAAAAAGATAATATTCCAACTCAGCTGTTTACGTGGCTGATCAAAACAAATATTCCAGTTAACATTCAGCCCTGCATACTCAGATTAATGTGCCCTAACATGTCATTTATCATGTCAAAATATGGTTAAGTGGATTAACTGGAGCTGCTTGTGCCATTTTGCTTCTTTGTACCTTTGAGCAGAGATTCTGCACACTGCTCTTGCTCAGCTTCACAATTTATCCACAGAGAAAATTCTCCTGCAAGAACATGTTTGAAAGAGGCTAAAATACTTGTGGCTGTCTGGATTCAGAATGCGCTGTGTACATGTTAAAAGAGTGCTCCTACAATCTGAATATTACCGGCATATCACACAAGCCTAAAGGTGCTTTCACACCTGCCCTGTCTGGTTCGGTTCAATTGAACTCAAGTTCGTCTGCCCCCTCAGTGGTTTTTGTTTGGGCAGGTGTGAACACAGCAATCACACTCAGGTGTGCACCAAAACAACCAGACCAAGACCTCCTTGAAGAGGTGGTCTCAGTCGAGTTACAAACAAACTCTGGTGCGGTTTGTTTGTGGTGAGAACGTGTTCCAACCTTGATCTGAACCAACTGCAGTCACATGACACATTGTTTTACTTCCTGGATTTTTCCCACATGGAAATTCTGACCAATCAAGAGCAACTTCCTCACTCAAGGCATTTGATCTGGTCCGCTTGTAAATGCTGCTGTGAGAACACAAACCAACTCTAGGCAATTATACAAATTTGTAACAAAATCAGTCCCTGAGTCAGACCAAAGCAAGACAACTCCAGGTCTGAAAGCACCCTAAATCAGAAAATGATACATTTGGAAAAAGCCCAACTTCTAAATATCCATTTGGAATATGCTGTTTACATGACCCGTATCAAATTCTGACTATTGTCTTATTTGGAATCATAGTGAAACATCAGTGTTCATGCAAATGTAGTCAATCACATAAACTGCCTTATTACAGTGGCAGAGGGTTCATTATCTGCCATTTGGCTGATGGGCAGTATGGGCAGAGCAGTCACAAAGGATGACATGTCTAAAGCCAGCCAGGATAAAAAGACAAAAACTTAGCCACAATATGAAAGAAACTCGCCACAAGAAGCCTCAGGAGGGAAAGATAGTAGTTCTTAAAAATCTGCTCAGAAGCTAAGTGACTGTGGGGCGTGCCTCCAGGTACCATCATCAATACTGATGTGTGGAGCTTGGAAACAGAGATTTTTAACATTATGAAGTCTGCAGAACTGTGAAAAAGGCAAGAAAGAACGAAGCAGAGACGCATCCATAAAGCGGGTGGAGGCACACTGCTTCACATTTCCCAAAGCATTAAAGCTCTGAGGTATTTTTATCCTGGTGCCTGCTGTTCTTTACTGACGTTTACTGCGGCTCAAGGTTGCTGTGAGGTACACATTGTGTGCACAGCAGCAGCCTCTAGTGGTTTGAAAAGCCCATGAACATGATGTGGAGCTATTTATCCCTGCATGTTTAAGGCTCCCGGCCTCACGCTGAGAGAGCAAATGCTGGAAAATCACTGTGGGAAATGTCTAAATTTCACGCTGGGAAAATACCTTTAAGTTGCTAATCCTGCCGGGGCAAACCTGAGGAGATTCTATTCTGACATGCATTGTCAAACTAATTGGTGTACAGCCTCATGGGTTGTGTGTGTGTGGGTGTGTTTGAATCTGTACTGTATATATGTGTGTATGAGGGAGACGTGACTGACTTTGTGTGGTAACACTGGCTTGAGGCTGCGGCTGAAGTAGCTGAAATGGTCTCCGTTCTTGTGGACCTGCACACGTTCTCCATCGTACTTGATCTCAGAGTACATCCCGTTGGGGCATTTCTTCATGGCATACTCGATGGATTTACATGCCTCCGCCTGGAATCACAAAAAGGAAAACAACAAGCTCTCAGCAAGGAACCAAACGCTAATACATAATGACTTTTCATTAAAAGTTTCCCCTCGTGGCTCCTGTGGCAAAAGTCAGCCATCTTGTAGGCTGTGCTGTCAATAGAAATTCAACTTTTACAACCCTGAAGGGATCATTTGTTTTTTTAATGATTTGAATTTCATTGTTTTTTTGCTTTTGGCCATTATTCTTATCAATAATGAGAACACTGTACTCACCAAGTTAACTGCTGGGATATGGGAACATAACCGTGCCATAACTGAAAATAAGTCTAACAGGTCAACAAACAGTCAGACAATCAGACAGACTGGAAACAAAACGCCCTGGGTTATATCAGTATTTGGAAGAGAAAAAGTAGTTTAGATAATGTAATCTGTTGAAACTATTTGCTTGTTGACAGACAGGGGTCAAAGTCTAAAACCAGCAAGCACCAGATGTGGGTAGATTTTCCATTTGGGGAGTAAAACCCTGCTGAGGGTCTCTATTGTGTTTTGGCATCATCACAGTCCTGCTCTTCTTCTGTCATACATTTTATTGTGTATGCAATATAACAAAGGTGTGACTTCTACTGAGCCAGCAAGATACCGAGAAGCTTGTTCATGCTTTTGTTTCCAGGCGTCTTGATGACTGCAACACTGTGCAATGGCCTACCTATAAGTGCAATTGCAAAGTAAGGGACCATTCATAATGCTGCTGCCAGAGTTTAACAAAAACTAAAAAGGGAGAACATATAACTCCCATTTTACGTAACCTACACTGGCGCCCAGTATCTTTCAGAATTGATTTTCACGTCCTTCTATTGGTTTTAAAGGCTCTTAATAGCATTGCCGCCTATTATATCATAGACTCCCCATCATTTTATGTCCCTCCACGAACCCTGAGATCCTCCACAGCTGCCCTTTTCCTATACGTAATACCAGTACAAAAACCTTTGGGAATGCTTCTCTTAGATACTACACCCCAAATTATGGAACACCCTGCCTTTAGACATTAGACTTGCTGGCTCAGAAGACAGTTATAAAAGACAGCTCAAAAATAAAGCCTAAAACACACCCCGCCTCATTACAAGAGGAAACCGGGCATTTTCTATCAAGAGTCCCACAGCTGTGGAACTACTTACCCGACGTTAGAAAACTCAATGTCTTCGTTTTAAACATTTCTCAAAACATTCTTTTACAGGAACTTTTTTTTTGTTTGTTTTTTTTTTTTATTTACAGCAAATCTATTGTTTGTTTAGATCCTTCTTTTATTAATCTTATTTATCTTTTATTTATTTACTTTTGTTAAAAACCTTGTTTTATCTGGTCTTATCCTATGGTCAATGTTTTGCTTTATGTATTTTATTGCTGTTTATATCTTGATGGTGTATACAATTTAATCTGTCCCATACAGCACTTTGTTAACCTGGAAATCCAGATGCTCCGCCCCAACAAATTCTTTTTTGCTCTGATTGGCTATCGTGCTATACAATTGTGTATGGCAGCATTTAATATGTCTCAGTTAGTGCCGCCCCTTGGGTAGGAAGGCTGTATCGGTGAGGGCCAGACTCAAAATCTTTCTAGATTTGAGTCTGGATTTCCAGGCTAGCACTTTGTAACTGCATTTATAGAAGTGTTATACAAACAAAGTTTATTATTATAATTACAATTAGCAGTTGTCTGTTTTGATATTTTTTTATTATTGAATGCGTTGTATAATTTTATGGTTCTATCGTTTTACTGTGTTTGTATCTGCTGCTGAAACTTGCTCAATATTTTAAAATAATTAAAACAATAATAAAATAAGTTGTTCAATGTATTAATATAATACAATTTAAAAGATGTAATATACAAAAATAAAGACAGCTGAGAAAAAACAACTCTGCAGCTTCAACTAAATTCTTTGGTGGACACTTTGGTGGTTTATCTCAATAACAACATAAAACCTAATTTAACCTTCTCAATATTCTAACAGCGTTTTCTGGTAATATGCACCATATCACTGATCCATGTGACTACGTTGGCAATGTGACTGCACATTCACCTGTGGCTTTTAGTACACTGACCATATTTAAAAGCTTACCACCCTAAATTACACATGTCCATAATCTAATTTAACTCCATGTGTCTCCCTTCCTAAAAGGCCAACTAGTTGTAACAGGAAGTGATGTGTGTCTTCTTTTCTTCCGTAAATTTAAGGTAAAAATAGCTGGAAGTTTGAACTGAAAAAATTGATGCTGGAATCCTGTGGCAAGTTGGGAGATGGACCGTGTTGTTCATTTGTAAATTTAAATGTGACATAGCTGCAGTGAATTCCAATGTACGTTCATATTGTGTAATTAAAAGTCTGCTGCGTAATGTGCAATTTAATGGTCTGTAGATTTTTTGGAAAGCACATTTTAAATCGTGCTGAATTAATAGCTGCATTTATAAAGCAGGATTCGGGATAGTCGTGTTGGGAGTCGAGAGTTATCTGAAAGGTCCAGCTGCTGCCTGTTTGGTTGTCTAGTCAAGAGAAATCAACTGGAAAGAGTCTGAACATCATATTCTCTTCATCTCCGAGTTTTCCCTTAATGTGAGGGAATCTAGGGACCTCATTCAATCTTCTGGCGGACCAGTCACAGGCAGTGACACAGCTTAACGGTGAGATAAACAGTCCCTCTTCTCTTACTGAACGTATGTGTGGAGGCAGGTTTGCTTTGTTTTGATTCAATGTCTGGCCATCGTAATCTTAACTGAACAAAAATGTGCAATTATTAAAAAAGTGAAAGAAATGTGTTTTATCGGAGTCTTTTTTTCGTGCATACAGCAGTTAAAGCTGGAGCCTTTGAGCTAACATTTATTAAGAGGTCTGATGCTGCCTTTGGAACTAGAACAAAGACATCTCATTACATTACTTCAACTATTCAGAAGGTCATATCTTACTTACAACGCTTTCTTCTTTGGCAAACCAAAGGTATTAAAGCAACAATTACTTTCTTTTATTGGAAATCTATTTCTAATTTAGTGGGTTTATATTTTCACAGATAACCCACATACCTTGTCCTGAGGCAAAAATAGATTATTATAGGATGGCCTACTGCTGGATATATAATGTATAATGAATTAGCAGTTAAATAAGAGCATTGCTGGGAGGACACATGTTCATTTGATTCATTTCGTATGGGCACCTCGAGTATCTCGGTACCTCAAGTAATACTTTATGTTGTCAGGTAGATCGGATGTCATTTGTGTTACAATCTGTAGTCAAGTAACTGGAGAAACACTAGTCAAGACGAAATGTTTTAGCTTTGTGTTTTCCTCTAGAACTAAAGTTGATCCGATAAGAATTGTTGGATCTGATAATCGATTGCTGTAAGTAGCATCAGCTAATACCATTTACATGATTGATTAGAATTTCTTTAATTCTTGACTACTACAAGGGCTGCTCCTTAAAAGTCGGGGACTCCATTCATAAGTCGGAGACCCCTTAAGCATTGAATCAACATTGTACACACACACAAATATATGTATATACACACCGATCAGCCAAAACATTCAAACCACTAACAGGTGAAGTGAATAACTTTGATTATTTTGTTCCAATGCATTGTTCTGCTGGGAAACCTTTGGTTCTTACATTCATGTGGATAACACCTGACATGTTCCACCCACTCAAACACCGTTGCAGACCAAGTACTCCCCCTCATGGCAACAGTACTCCCCAATGACAGTGATGGCCTATGGAGCATGACAAAAAGCTCAAGGTGTTGACCTGGCTTCTAAATTTCCCAGGTCCCAATCTGCTCAAGGATTCTTGTGATGTGCCGGTACCCCAGATGAACTCCTAATGCAAGGTGGGGCCTCCTTGGATTGGACTTGGCTGACCTGTCGAGGCATGGACACAGGATCTCTGGGAGTGTCCTGCAGTGTCTGGCACCAGTGCATTGGCGGCAGATCCATTTAGTTCAGTGGGTTGAGAGGTGGGATAATGGCACGTGCCACAGATAGTCATTTAGATTGGGATCTGGGGAATTTGGAAGCCAGGTTGACACTTTGAGGTCTTTGTCACATTCCTTGGGCCGTTCGCCACCCAGACCGGTAACGCCATTTTAGCAGCGCATAGAAAATTATCTTGCATGTTTTGCATCATGATCGGCTCTTCCTTTCAGCCTTGGTAGAGACCACCGATCAAACTATTTAGAAATAAATATCAGCTGATAAAAACATGGCCCATCAATTTGAGCACCCTCACCTAGAACGTATTTCTAAATGCACGTGACTTTATTGAGGCAGTTTTTTTAATGTGTATGAAAACTTTTCCTTTCCTATTTTAGTCAAAATCCCTCACTCTTTTTGGTAATTTGATTGCATTGAATCATAAAAAACTAAACACTTCTAAGAGGGGAAACTATTAAAAACAGTGAGACTGAATACATTTTTCACATTTTAGTGGTGGTACTCACCAACATGGGCTGAACAGGGGTCATGAGCGAGGCCTCCACAGTAAGGAGTTTCCTGGGTCCTGAGCCGTTGGACGCCTCCTGCTGATTCCTCAACACACGTTCAATCACGTCACCCAGATTACGCGAGGCCTTGAAGGCATCATAAGCATTTGGATCCACAGCATCCAAGCTGCATAACAGGCACAATGAAAGAGGAGGTCAAGAGGAGTATGACAATTCACCCATCAGCACTGACAGTTGAAGTGAATAACGTTGATCATTTGCTACAGAGCAGTGTTCCGCTGGGAAACCTTTGGTCCTGGCTCATGTAGATGCCACCACCACCAAAACACTGTCGCAGACCAAGTACAACCCCCTCATGGCAACAGCACTCCCTGATAGCAGTGTCATGACACACCACAAAAACTGCTCAGGAATGGCTGGAGAAACGTGACAAAGAGCTCAAGACATTGACCTGGTCTGAAAATACTCCAGATCCCGATCCTATTGAGCCTCCGTGGAACGTGCTGGTATCCCACCTTGCAACCCACAGGACTCAAAGGATCTGCAACCAATGCCCTGATGCCAGACAACATGGGACACCCCCAGAGCTCCTGTGTCTGTGCCTCAAAAGCTCCCCAGACACCCCACTGTGGATTGGACTTGGCTCTGACCTGTCAAGGCATGGATGCAGGATGACCATGGGTACCAGCATGTGCCATGGATGCTTGATCACATTGTAATCTGAGGAATTTGGAGGCCATGAGGGGTGTACTTGGTCTGTGTTGTGGTGACTGGTGCACGTCAGGTGAATCCACATGAATGCCAGCGACAAGATGATCAATGTTGTTCACTTCACCTGTCAGCTGTTTTAATGCTGTGGCACGGTGTATAACCTTTCTTCAAAGCGATGAAAGAACAGCGTACATTAATTTCTCCTCAGAAGACAAAGACACTTACACATGTTTTGCTCCAGAGTTCATCTTCAAATCATGTTTAATAAGCCGAATGATGCATTTCAGGTCATTAGCGGTGCATCTATAATGAAAGAGAATGCAGATTATCACTGGGGTAAAATTGCAAAGCAATGCAACAGTATTACAGCATTTCATGAAGCAGAAATCCAGCCTGCTTATAACTGCATTACTTGGTATTACTGCATTTCTCAGAAACTGTTAGTAATTCGGAAAAAAAATCTGCTCTATCAACAAGTAGACCTTTTGTCAGTACAAAATAAAACATTGTTTCTATCTGTTTACAGCTAGAGAGATGTTACTTATGACAAATATACATAATCCCACTCTCTGGCATCTGCTACTGTGCAGGGTAGAATGTCAAATACAGATGTCGAGTATGTGTGTGTGTTAGACATGCCTGAGGCAGACAACCAAAAAACTACAAAGAGGAAAAAGCGGTGCAAGCAAAACAAGTGGAGACAAATAATGGCAACATTTACAAATACTGTGGAAAGAAATCAGACAGCCTGTCTCCGCAGCTTTTACACATTTTGTAGATAACTGCTTGCTTTTAAAAATCAATTTACACATCACTGACAGGTCTAACACCGACAGAGACGTCATGTGGAGAAAGACAAAAGACAGGACCAGGCATGATGACTTGGGTTATTAGAAGAACTAGTGTTGGTATTGACACATCAGTCAGGTACTCAGCCACAGACCCTTCTTATCATACTGTGCATGTAATGTTTGAAAAATGGGTCATAAATCCTATTTTTTTTTCCTTTCCTTTTTTAACAAAAAAGATTTAGCTGGATTTAACCAGTTGAATAGAATTTGGCTGTTCAATTTGAATATTTGATGATTTGTTTCTTTTTTTCCATAAAGAGTGTGAGGGTGATGGCTAAGTCCAGGTAATACAATAAACAAGCCAAGTTGGCCATTCAAGCCAATATGTACTAATTACGCTAATGGCAGAGCAGAAATGAGCAACAACACATTTTTTGTCGACACCAGATATCAAACAAAATTCAGAGACAGTGTCGTAATAAGCTGCTGTGGGCTGTAAATTCTTCTAAGCAGAAGACAGAAGATAACATTATCACAAAGCCTGACTGGCCAAAGCCTCTCTTCCTCCAGGCAGCTGCCTCCTTCACTCAGACTGACCCTAGGTTTAGGTCTGAGGCTGCCTGTTCCGGAGGGCAGCGTGACAGTGAGGAACGCTCACAATGCAGCTGAATCTGGGGCCAAAATATCCCTAAAGCCCTGTTTCCACTTAACGTTTTCAGTATGAAACCTTTAGGACTGACAGTAACCCTTCAGACATGATACCTAGACCCTAGTGTTTCCACTGAAAACAGTACTCTTAGATGTGGGTGGGGTTGTTGTCACTCACTGCTCCGTCCAGCACTCACTGTATTTCCTCATCAGTGGAGACACAGATGGAAGTCTGCACCTCGTTTATCGTCCATAGAACGAGGCTGCACGCCAGCATTTTCAAAAAAACTAGAACAGGCTGCAGTAAGAGTCTCTCTCCATGGGATATTTAAAAATAGCGGGTTTGTGCATTTAGTCATTCTCAGGCAAGCTCAGGGGTTTAATGGTGCCCACTGGAACAATGCTCTACAACTCCCTTTTCTCCTCAGAGTGAGGACTGGGATATATGCCGTCCTGTCAAAATTAATATACATAAAGGCTATTAATATATATAAAGGCTTGAAAATCCACTCATTACTAAAAGTGTAGGTCATATAAAAACTAAAGTGATGGTCAAAGTTGTCACAGTGAAATTTAAGGTGTGCCGATTGATTCACGTCATCAACTCCTGCATTGAGTAACATTACAAGTTAACGTTCCACCTTAAAAGTTGCCGGCAGTCGGCTCAGTGAATGAAGTTATTTTTTCTCAGACTCCAGCTGCTGAGAGAGGCAGCAAAACATCCTTTCATTTTAAAGTTACAGTTTACTAATAAAACTCTCCATGGTATGAACAGTGGTTACATGAGCCTCAAAACCAGCCACAACTCAGCCCTGAGCAGAGTGACCATCCTCTACTGACCAATCAGACTGCAGTGTTCACAGCTCCACCTTTTAGTACCAGATCTGTGTGCTAGGTACCCCAACAGAGGGGGGACCAAACATGGGGACGTACGGAACGGTTCCATTGGTACGATCCACAACTTTTCACAGTGGAAACAGAAAAAAGTGTACCGAACTGAAGTGAATCGTACTGCTCGATGGAAACGGGGCTGAAAGGTACGCTGCTTAACTTTAAGAATCTCAGTCGACTGAGGGGTTGTCAACTGATGATTTAAATCTTCGACAGCAGTCACAGTACCGTGACACGTTGTTATAAATGTCTGAGTTGACACTATACAAAGACAGGCTTACAGTGAAGAAAGACAGGCTTACAGTGAAGTGACATAAGGAACCTTATTAACCTTAACCTTCATGCATTCATTCTACTGCAGATTGTGCTGCTTCTTCAAGTCGTTCAACAAGTTAGTTGTTTTGCTTTGCAGCGCAGACACAAGTCTCAAGCACTCTTTGCATATGTACTCGTTCTCTCATAAATCCGAAATACTTCCACAACAGATTATGATGGCAAGCATAGCTTCATGACAGCTTTTTAACAGTAGAGGCTGGCTGTCAGATCAGAAAGGGTTGTATGACCTGAGCATGTGTTTTAAACATCAGTATCCCAATTGATCATGTTGATTTAACTGCAGACGACCAAAATAAAGGTTGAGATTAATATTTAATTAATTGTTCAGCCCTATCTTGAACTGTTTTTACAACAGCAGGTCCGCAGTACTAATCATTTTACCAAATTACCTTTATTGTACTGTTTTACTACCTGACCCAATTACTATGGAAATGATGATGATGTACTTCATTACTTTTTGGCAATATTTTCCAGCTCAGTCTGCTGCTCATCCTCCTTGGTCAGCTGGGAGAGGCGGGTCAGTGAAGCGTCCACTTCCTGGATGGTCAGGAGGCTCTTGGAAGCCGCTGGAAAAGCTTTACTCTCCTCGAAGAACATCCTCACTGTTTCAGACACATCGCCCTTCAATTTGAAAAAAAAAAAAAAAAAAAGACATCCAATATGTTTAAAAGTGTCATTTTTGACAATTAGTTCCTTTGTCATCATTTTTAAGACACAGTGCCAAGAGACTATAATTGGCCCAGAACAAAATCCCCTGAGAAATTTATTTTCAGTCTAAGAATGAAGGCTTTGAATAATCACTGACATGAAGGTTTTTAGTTCTAAAATAAAACATGCAGCATATGTGGTTTACGTTTGAACATTCACAAAGTGATACGTGTTGATGTGTGAGAGCAAGAGGATCACAGACCTGCTCCAGATCGCGCACCATGGCTTCCTGGTCGCATCTGAATATGCGGCTGAAGAGTTTTACGATCTGCTTGTCATTCAGGTTGTAGACACTTTTTATAACGCCTGGCAGCAGCAGTTTCACTGTCAGGTAAAGATCTCCATGGAACTTATCTAGGATGGAAGAAAAGAAGATTAGCAATAAATATATAGCTGTACAAACCCTGGTCTTGCATGCAAAATAACACAAAAACCCTGATTAAAACACCAACCTCCTCCTGCGCCCTTCTTGAGGAACTTTTCAATAATCTGCGTCTTGACGTTGTAGCTGTTGTGTTCAGCCACCATGGCACAGAGCTTGCGAAACTCTCTGAAGAGACAGTCCTTGTGCTGGGGGTCACAAAGCTTGGTGGACAGGGGGCTACCTTGGCTGACACTGGCAGAGGAAGAGGATGGTCCCGGGCTGCTGGAGCTGCCAGCTTTCGCAGCTGATGGGGGCAATGAAGTGAGGAAGTAGAAGTGATGAAACCAATTTTACAAAGCGAGTACATCAGGTACATTCACAGTCAAGCTCCTGATTTTAACAGATCCATCACAGAGTCAGTTACTATGGAAATTTGAATGTGCAATAACAGGAATGAAGAAGGAAACACTGTTCTCTGTCAGAGATTTATCCTCAACAACAATCTGACCTTAAAATGTACCTTTCAGTTTCAGACCAAAGATTCGTAACAAGACGAAACGTTGCAGAGAAAAGTAGCTGCCTGTTTCAACTCATCTTGTCATAAATCTTTGGTCTGAACTGGGCTTTACAAATTGGGCTGAACATTCTGGATTATACTGTCTGCAGTTTCTCATAATTACAAAGCCAGTTCCCTAAAAAGCGAACCTGTTAAGGACTCGTTCCTTCATGTGAAATAAATGAGACAGAGGTGGAACATATTGTTCTGACTCTGATCCATGGTGTTCCTTTCAGCTGTCTCAAAATGAGACAATCAACCTTTTTTGTCATGCTGTTCCTTGCTTCAGTTGCTTTTGTTGTTTCATCTACTGCGAAATAACTTTAGAGCAAATAAGAAACCACCTGACCTGATACATCAAGACTTACCGGTGAAGCCTGAGAACTTGCGTGGAGCATTGACAGAGGGGTCAGCAGGCGGAGCCATCAGCTGGCCACTGGTGTTCATCTTGGCCTGCACCTTTTTCTTTGGACTTGCATTGACTTTGGCCATCAGGTCTACGAGACAAGATAAATGGCTTTAGAAAAAATAAGGAGATTTGACATGAGATACCACACACACAATCACATAGGGCTGGGCGATATGAGTTCAAATCAATATCATGATTAAACATTTCCCTCAATTACGATAAATGAACAAATATTTTGTTTTTTGCCCTCTTAGCTTGATGACAAGGTAAATACGCTCAACTATCAAAGCTGGGATATTTTTTCCAATGAAATAGCACATATCTTATCTTTGTAATTTTAAAATGATTGAAGGAAACACAAACAGGTGGACTATTTATGGTTACTTACTGAATATTTTGAACAACTAAAAATCGAAGCACACATCGCTTGAAGTTTTCTGGAAACAAAGAAAATGAAAAACCTCCATTTCTGCAAACAAAATAAATCATTAAAATACTGCCATGTGAAAATTGGAAAATAACTGTTTTGTGGCTGCTTTGTTGAAGCACTTGTTGTTGGGTGCTTGTCAGTCTTTTTCTTTTTCTGAGCCATGCACCGTTCATATTTGGTAACATTATTGTGCTTCAAGCGCTAAAACGATAGGTGGTATTACCTTTGGTTGCTGAAATGGATTTTCTGCAGTGGTTACATTTGATTTCTTTCTCTTTGGTGTAGCGCTGTACCCAAATACTCGGATATTCGAATATTTGTTTCTATGGGTAGGTATTATATTTACTTTTTTTTTTTTTTTTTTTTTTACATATTTTTTGGTGCTTAATGTAGTCTTTTTGTTGTTGGTAAATGTAGGTTATCAATAAAAATCAAAACTTTTAAATTGCATTGTTAAAAATGTGAACAACTGAGCTTGTGCGCACGGCAGGCTTGTATGCATCCGTCTGAGACTGTGGATGAATGCCAAGTTTTACCACTTTATCACTATTCTCTCTAACTTGTAGCTGTTTTTTCGTGTGAACAACTGTTCGGTTGTTTTCATCCTGAATCTGTTTTGCTAATTTGATTGTTTAATTACTCTAACCTGAAAGTTATAACTTAGCTTCAACACAAGCCCAGGTACAACAGCAAAACATGGAAGAGTGGCATCACATTGTTAAATCTGATGTGAGCATATCCTGAGAAGACGTTCCCATCTATGATGCACTCTTGGAATGTCAGGCCACATAATTAATTTTACTGGTTGAGCAGGTAAGCTGGCTTTAGGTGCAACAAAGTGAGACACACCTCGCTTTGTGTCGACTGAAATACATTAACTCCTTTATAGCTCACCAAGCAATGCCAAATAACTGGGTATCAAAATGTGGAAAAAGCAAAAGGAGCAGTACTTCTTTCAGATATATCTCTACTGATGTTTGATTCCTTGAGTCACTCAACTGCTGCTCTTTAACTAGTTGTGCAATACAGTACAGGTGAGCATGAACATTGCATTGCAGCCTCTGGTCACTTTCACTGACTGCTGACTGTCCAAAAGTGTGATAGCATTTTGATCACATCAACAGGAAACTCTCTGAAAAGATCAGAGGTCATGCTCCTTCGCATCTCCACAGTGAGTGTTGGAACTACATACAATCCACAATAAAAAGTTGCATGTACAAAAGGAGTCAAAGTAATTTTAAGCAAGTGCCTGTTGTACCTGAAACATGTTTATTTATGAGCTCCTTGTCTTCGTCCTCCAGCTCTTCCCAGCCCTCCAGATCTGTGATGTCCTCAATCTTCTTGGTGGTGGCTCTCGCCCTCTCCAGCTTCTCAAATATACACTTCACATGATACCACTCTTTCATCTCCCCTGCAGACTCGCTGAAAGGGGTTCGGCACAATCTTCCCTATGCGCACTATGCCTTTTGCGATTTTGTCCTTGCATTTCTTACATCCTGCAGTGCCGCGTTTGGCGTATTCCACGAGGAACCTCTGCTCCGCCATATCTGGCTGGCTGGAGAAACGCTGATGTAGGGGAAGCTGGGGAGGATCGTTCTGGAGGAGTGTGGAGACCAAGGAGAGAGGATGGACTTGCCGGGAAATATTTAACACATGAACACTTGGAGATAGATGTTTAAAGCATGAAGACACAGAAATGTCTCTAGACACTTTCCAGAGGTGCTGACACCTGACAAGCGTTCCAAGAGGCTGTAGGCTGACACAGAGAGTCTTGTGAGCTAGTAAAGACAGCAGTCTCTGCATCCAGGTGTGACAGTGGACAAGTTACACACTAAAGAAAAGCAAAGGGACATAATGGTTAAAGATATAATTAATTTATGTTCAATATAAATGTTGCTTTGACATATTTAACATTACTGGAACAATCAGCTGGAGTAAAGGTTTTATATCACCACTCATTCAACTCATTTGCAGTAGCGCTGCTTCCCGAAACACAGAAGGGACAAAGTCAGCCCCAAAAAATGAGTCCAAAGTAAATTACTGATTCCCATAAGGTCCAGGACCACACAAAGGTACATACATTACTAAAACTCATCGGGGTGTCGCACTGGGATCACATGACTTGTTTCCATTATCACAATTCTATTACAATGTTTTGATTGGGTGAAGTAACCTTTACACCTGTTTCCTCAATACCAACAGATGTGTTATCATGCCAAATATCGTACATTTAAAAAGTCCTCTTCACTCATCTCAATCTAATGTATTTGTCTAAATACAAACAGTTAGTCAATTTGAAAAAAAAAAAAAAACAACCCAAAAAGAGTACAGAGACAGTGCTATATGTGGTGATAGTGGAAATATCATTGACATAATCATGAACATTCCGTGTTGGATCTCACTTCTGACACCTTATAAACATATTCATAGGCAAGCACAGTAACTTTCAATCAAAAGCCGTCCCTTTTATTAGCCCAGTGTGGCTACACATTTAAAAATCAAATGCTGGTCTCAATCAGACGCCCGCTCTGGTTGCCAAGCAGTTCTTTTTTATGTAAATTCTTTGGATGTACTGAACCAGATTTCTGACTACCCACTTTAGCTAACATTAATTAGCGGTTTAGATCGTATTAAATGTTTTAATGTTAATTTTCCTGAAAGCATGAGCACCAGAGAAGACTGTAATTCATTCAGATTTACGGTCATGATGAGAAACCAAGTGGTGACTCCCTTACTCTGAGGCAGAATGTGGTTAGTTATTCATATTCCTCTAGTCCGTAAGGGTCCAATGATCAAAAAAATCTTAAGTGTCTTTCATAATAATCAATACAAGTTAGGAACATGGTTTTGACAGGATAAAGCAGTGCTGTTAAAGCATATCAGGTACCATATTCATATGTTATTCAAAGCCTAATTATCATACAAGTAATATTCACACTGGATCAAATAAGCAATTTGATTGTATTTGCCGTCTTTGCTGTGCAGTAGTTTTGTGTAACAGGAACTAAAGGCCTGTCCCATATCAAGTTCGGTGATTCAAACAAAGAATAGCTTGGGCTACCAAGTTAAGTTTTATGGTATTTCTCATTCATACAGGTAACCTCTTTGTGCCTTTTCTACATTTTGATATAGCCTACGTCAGCTGCACTTATTTGAACTTTACTGTATATTTTTTTGCACTGGATTGTAAGATACTTTTCATATTTTGAACCTTTTAACTAGATTAAATTCTTAAAGTTTCTGTCTACTGTTAACTACGTTCATTTTGCACAAATTTTTAACCTTACTGTGAGCTGGTTCCTTAATTTGCACCTTACTGTTAACTAGTTTAATGTGAGTTTAGTTTGCAATATTTCGTTTTTTATATTTGCTATGCATTGCTTTTCTGCTTTGTTATGTTAATCATCTTATACTGCATGCTTTGTACCTGCACTCATCTAATTATTTATTGCAACTATTGCACAGCAATTTCCCTCGGTATAAATAAAGTTCTGTCTTAATTTTTTATTTGTTTGTTTTATCTTCTTTTAGTGACACAACGTTAACTAGTACAACAGCTTTCTGATTTTGGTAAACGCCTACAGCAAGGCACAATGTTGGTGGACGACTGCAGCTGAATGTAACAAAGGAGATGGTGGTGAAACTACTAGCAATTAAATTTTTGCCAGATAATCCCACCATAACTGACCACAATTAGAAAGTTCTGCAATGAAAACATCATTGTTGACAGTCTGTACTGTTTTACATGCTCCACAGTCATTACATTACAATTTTGCAAACTTAACAAAGGGCGGTGGAACTTCGGGTTTGCAAAACGTGAAACTCACAAGTGCCTTTTCGCCATTTCAACAAAAAATAGACTTTATCAGTAACCTTGCATGTATGTTAACCGTGATAAAGTTGTATGTAGGTTCAAACGTTAGATACACGTTGGCAAGCTACGCGTCTACTGACACGAAGGCAATTGTTTGGCTAACTAACCTTGGTTGGTTAGCTTTAGCCAAACACACTCTGTTCCACAAACACGAGTTACAGACAGATTACCCGGCTAACTACCAGAATGCTAACCACGTATCATAAATGAGTGAACGTGTCGTTAATATCTCTGCACATATTTAGTCACGGTACCTTGGAGAAGCTTTGAAAAATACGGGAAAGCGGTTGAAACTGCTGCTAGCTCCCCTCATTGTTGTTAGCCAACGGCAAACCAGTGTCAACTACACGACAGTTCGATTATCAAGATAGCGCATTTCCGGTTTGGGTTAACAAAATTAAAGTAACCTTACGAAGTAATTGGTGTCCATTACATTAAGCGTATCTCTAATCGAACATGCAGTCCTTGAGTACTAACCGTAAACTGCTGCCCCACCTTGTACACCACTTTTACTCTACGTAAGGTACATTACTTATTTCAACAGATGGCACTTCTGCTTTATTTTGAAGGATAAATGTCACACTTCTGGTATCTCTCTTGTTAAATGCCATTAGCTAAGATGCAGCTAGCCAGAAGCTAAAGCCAAAGGGGCGACAGCATGGGCTGCTGTGGCTTCACAGTACCTGATGGGGTCGGTGTGGTCGGCGTTATTATACATCTATTGTCGGATGGGGGAGAAAGCTGATGATCCATCCGTGGTTCATAGACCTTTAAACAATTAGAGGAAGTATCTACCGCCATCTGCTGAACCGGAGCTTCACAGCTACATTAAGAAAATTACATCAGAAAAAATCACTCTTTAATGGATAATGCACTTGTAATTTTATCATCTACATGACTGCAATAATTAAATGAGTATATATATATATATATATAGTATACATGGTACATCTATCTATCTATCTATCTCTATCTATTAAATTAAGGCAAAAAAACATAGGCTAAAAGAGAGCATCCTTCTTAAGGGTTTGGTTCAATTGCATCTACAATTATGTAAAACCCCTTCATTATTTCAGACATTTTCTTGGGTGTAACAATTAACAAACATCTAGCAAATATGTTAAAATGATAAAAGGGACTACCTACCAAAAATGAACACTCGCAAGTTGTTGTTGTTGTTGTTTTTTATATATATATAAAAAAAGTGTCAAGCTCTTCGATATAGCCTACATGCCTCACCTACCTTTTGCTTCCTCCTCATTCATGTTGAACAAGTCAGGGCAAAATACCGGGCACGGTCGATTTGTATATATAACCTGTGACGTCAACACGCAGACGGATAAGGAGCGATCGCTCGTCGCTTGGCGACAAGTTTCTGAACTACTTCTTTATTTTAATAAATTCTTCATTTATAAACAGAAGTTTTCGTAATATTTTTTTTAATAATTAGTAATACATTTAGAATATTAGCAAAACATATTTGATGAAACCCCTGACGTGAAATGAACTGGGTTTTTTTTGTTTGTTTTGTTGTTTCTTATCTCCATTCTTACTTCATTTATTATTTGTTTAAAAGTCCATCAATTATGAAAGACCACTGTGTTTTTCAAATATGTAATGTAAAATACATTTATCAAAATTACAGCCTATCACTGGCCATGCCATTAATCTTTAAATAAAATGCATGCACAAAATTTTATTTCTGATGTTTCCATTAAATAGTATATATTTTTAGAATAACAATAATAGTAATACTACTACTACTAATCCCTCCAGCGTGTTCTGGGTCTTATTATTCTTATTGGCATTCTTCTTCTTCTTATATACAATAATAATAATAATAATAATAATAATAATAATAATAATAATAATAATAATTCCGATCCCCATTAGTTTTCCTGGGGTCCACTCCCAAAACATTAAAGGTACATCAATTTAAAATCCCACAATATCAATGAGACAATAGAATTCAATATCAACCCAAAATTAGGACAAAAACAGTAAGAAAAACAAAATTGTCACAAACTCACTGCACAACATAAAATAAAATAAAATTCACAAAAATGTTCCAGATTATTATTATTATTATTATTATTATTGGTGACTTTAACTTCTACCAAAGTCATTTTCTGGTAAAATATCTGTACTTACACTCGAGTGTTGCTTTCAGGTGCTTCATCCACTGTTAACAAGAAACAAGCTTATAAAGACGTCAGTTGCGCAAACCCCGTTGCACCTTTTATTTCCGAGGGTACTTGAACGCAGCAAAAGCCCTCAACATTTTGTAAACACGCTGAACGTTCTCTCGTCGTCTACGCATACGGCGTACGAGGGAGCGTCACTCAATGCGCGGACGAGCAATTTCGGGCGTACATTCTACGGAAATACTGAAAAGGCGGCGCTGCGACGCTTCTACTACGCAGTGCGGGTACGCGGAGATGTCGGCGGGGAGGATCCAGCTACAGTATTGACGTTATTCCAGGCTGTACGCAAGAGCTATTTCTCATCAGAGCTGCAGTGAACTATAGAGCAAAGAATGGGAAGGAGGATACGTGGTGCTTTTTACGCTGAAAGTCTGGCTGTCTCCACCGAACACCGACTTTTGCTCTTCAGCTGCACCTTCAGGAGGGACTAGCTTCGGGACAAGCGAGCAAGCCAGCGAGCAGTAACGTTACAGGCTAGCGGAGCTAGCTTGCTAGCTAAACTGCTGCCTTATTGTGGCCCGCAACGAACCTCCCAGCTAGCATCCGTCGCATGCACAGAAAGAAAAAATGGTGCGTATGTGTTGCTTTGTTACGTGTAGTCGGCTGTTTCTTCTATTTTACAGTCTGATCCTCAATATGTCACATTTGCCACACTGTTGTCACATCTTGGAGCAATTGTCACAGGGCCAGGTAGCTAGCTTATCGTGCTACAAGGTTGACAGCTCCTGTCACCTGGCTGCGGTCTCTGGCATGGAGGAAACCAAACACAGCGTCTCATTAAAAGCACTTTCAAGTTATAGATGTCTTATGTAATACCAAGTGTCTTCACGTTGTATTGCGCGTATTGCAGCCTGTTTGGAGTAGTTATGAGCCCATATTGGATGACAAATAACGGTATATTACATTAAAGTTACATTTTGTTCCAACTATTTGTCAACTCTTGAATTGTTACTGAACGCTGCAAACACTCTTGGTATTTTGGAGGAGGGAAAGTCACATGTATAAGTTGGCAAACCAGTCTTCCTTCATGTTCTGAACGTGAAGTATGTTTGTTGCCTTAAAGAATATGGCTAAAGGTCAAACGCAGGCAGGCAGCTACAGTGTGTACTGAGTGAGCAGTGATGACGAGATGTCTGTTAGGACAGCTCACACACATACAGGAATTATTTGTAATAACACACAAAAAAATCACATGTCAGACTGTCTCAGACTGTGGGCAGAGGAGAATATTTTTTAAGACTCTTGTTTTTTTTGTTTTGTTTATTAAGGACAGATAATGTGCACATTGCAAAGGCAGCAATCTGTATCCAACACAGAGGCGAGATACAGTAACGTCCAGTTCAGACAAATACAGGGAAAAGGAAAGTAGCAAACAATACAACAGAAGGACACATTTAAACTAGGGCTGGGTATCACCACTGATGTCCTTGATTTCCATTCACAAGGTCCCGCTTTGATTCGATTACCCATTCAACTTAATTTGATTGGGGAAATTTCAGTTATAATACCAATTTTTGCTAGAATATGAAAGAGATTCTCAGAGCACTAATGCTGTAAATTTAACAAAGAATCATTTTAAAAAGAGAGTAGGCACAGAATAACTAATTATATCATAACTAAATTATGTTTCTGGAGCAGCAACCGTAATATTAAAACTGCAAAGTCACAATATAAACTCAGTATCTCACTGGAAACAAAACTAAAATGTCAATAAAGTGAATCATACTCCTAAAATCACAATACTGAGCGAACTATAAGAATAAAGAACTCAGACATCAGTCAGTATCATTCCTGCTGTCTTCTCTGCTGATGAGGAGAGTCACTGCCTGCAGGTCACATCACAGGTTAAGTTTTAAGATGTAAGACAAACTGAGCTAAACCCTGAGACATTAACATTTCATCATTCATTGTTGGGTACAATTTGCTGTTAGCTGGAAAGCTCTGTGCTCTGACATAATATATGTCACGGTATTACAGTTTATATGATGGTGTCAGAATGACCCTTAAAGGAATGAAAATATAAATGAAACTTGAACAGAAGTATGTGGACAAAGTCTCCCTGTTTGAAAATAGCTGAAATAAATGTGGGATTCTCCGTTCAGTTGCATTTTTTTCTTTCCAAAATGTACATGGTAAGATAATTACTGTCAACTCTTATAATACCTTATACCTTTAAAACCAGTTTAGTGATGCAACCCTATTTGTAATTTTATTAACTGTGATTGAATTAATAATCAAATCTGCTCACTTTGATTTATAAGGAACTTCACTTCATCATTGTCAACACTGCGAGCTAGAATATTGTTATTGTTGAGATTAGATTTAATCCTTGCTCAGTTTATCCTTAAAGTTTCACTTTATGAAGTACATTTAACCCTTGGAAAACATGGGAAGAAGGCATTAGCAACAAAAGAAGAAATTGCACCAAAAAATTAGCAATAAATTAGTTAAAAAAGAGTAAATTAAAAACTAGGAAGTAAGTTTAAAAAAAGGACCAGGAAAGAGTGTTTAAAAAATATAATAAGTCTGTAACATCATTTTAAAATGTAGTAATAATAATAATTATTATAGTTATAGTTTTTCCCTTGCTTTATTCTTTTTTGTGGGACATTTCTAAACCAAGCTGCTCATTGCCTTTCTCCCCAAATCACACCATTTTACTCAGGGTTCAAGGGTTTAAATACTTGCGAAAGGCGTCTAAAAGCAGCACAAGAAAAGTGACGTCGCTCCAGGTTTCAAAGGGTGAAAGAACCTTAATCAGACACAGTACATAATACACTAATTACATGTCATTAATAACCATGTAAAATCTGTAAGCAGTCATCAGATACTGACAATTCAACATTAACTACCATTGATTTTTGTGTAATTTCAGTCCTAACTCTAATTCAGATCTCTGATATTCCAGATGGCCACACACTCTCTACAACATTTTCTGGCCTATTAATGAATGCATCACTTTTTAAAAGTATATTATGCAGGATTTTCCTAAAAAAAAAAAAACAAACAAAACAAAAAAACCCATTGTATAGACTCATACAGAGGTAATCCCACTCAATCATCACTTCTGACCCACTGAAAGTGTTTAACGGTGTAATTTTCTGCAGACACTCTGCCCTCTGCTTGTATTTTCTTATTTTTCATGTTTGGGACGATTATGGGCGTGTACCCCAACAGGCGAGGTCAGGGTTAGTGACCAGGTGCCAGACTGTACGCAGCAGGCATCCAGTAGGCACAGTGCCAAAAAAACACAAATACAGCGAGGTGAATCACCAAACGAGTGAATCTAGGGCCGGCAAGCATGTTTACAAACAGTCACTGACAATTCTGCATAGTATACCTTTAAATATTTTGATTTAACCTAAAACAGACTTAAGTTTTGAGAGTGAATATTAGACCAAGACTGCTATGATCCATTGTTCAGGTTTTATAATGAGTACACAAGTACAGGTAATGATTCAAAGTGTCTGTGCCTGCTAATTATTTAGCACTGTTGTTAGAAATCCCAGTGACACATGAGATTAATGCCCAAATGTTGGCATGTTGTGCATTTGTCCACATGCAGGTGTACCTGTTAAATCCTATAGAGAACCTGAGAAGCTACATCAACAACCGTCCACCGCTGGTCATTTTTATGATCAGCGTCAGCGCAGTAGCCATCGCCTTCCTGACCATCGGGTATTTCTTCAAGATTAAGGAGATCAAGTCTCCAGAGTTGACAGAGGTGAGTCACACCCACACGGTTCTTTAAAAGAGATGAAATTACACAGTCTGCTCCATTATAAACCTCTCAGGTAGCAGTAAAGCGTGGGCGCCGCTGATGCTAAATGTCAGGTCATGACCTTTGTGATGTGCTTCGTGCCACAGGGATGTATTTGCCCAAACTTTTGGAACATGTTGCATTCACGCTGTGACCTCGTCTCACCCAGTTCAGTGTGTAGGGCTAAAAGAAGCTTGTTTTAATATAACAAATACCAAATCAAGTATACACGACTGCAAAGATTAAACTGGAGAAAATAAAAGTCAAAACAAAACCAGTCAGTGCAAAAATAGAGGGCTTGCAGTTCACAATACATGGAAATATACCTTTACATGTGGCTCTGCATAGGAAGCATATGCAAATAAAATGAAATGGATGGATTGTCAAGGTACCAGTGGATATAGAATAAGTAGGTTGAGATCTGGGCTGCGTATGATTGCGAGAGTGCCAAGTGTTATTGAAACTTCTCCAGTCAAAAAATACCTGCATTTGATCCACGAGAAAATTACTATTTTTATGGTTTTGTTTTCAGTCAATCACCACAAGCGTTCCTCAGTTTAATGTGACGTGTGTTTGGCTCCCTGTTGCAGCAGCTACAACCCACACGCAATCTCTGGTGTAGTTAAGTTGAGCATTGTGATTTGACAGAGTTGGCAGGTCAGCATGCCACCAAAACACTTCTTAAGTGCTGTATCGTAGGCAGCTGGACTTGCTTGAGTTTCTTGAAGACGTTTCTCCTCTCATCCAAGAGGCTTCTTCAGTTCTAACAGACTGGTGTTGCAGGCTATAAACTCTCTGTCTGTGACACTACACCAGTCCATTAAGCCCAGTTCAGACCAAAGATTCATAACGAGACGAAACCTAGTCTGAGCTCGACTCACGCCGACTGAAGGTGTCACCTGTAACTCAGCTGGTGAAATAACCGGCAGCTGGTTTTAGAACGTAAAGCACATCACCTGTTGCAGCAGCCAACTGGCTTGTAGTGAAGTCCGCTGGTCAAGTCAAAATGGCTGCAGACGGTGTGTTCGCTTGCTGTGCCAGGTGCTCCGTCCCACTGAGCCCTCTGTTTCCGTCCTCACAGTGTGTTGGTGTCGGACGTTGGGTTTTTCACTATTACATCACTACTATAAATGCAACTGTAGCCAGTATCTCACTATCACTATCCTCATTCTTTTTTTAAGAGGCTACAAATTATATTCAGCCACAAAACAAACCCGAAAAGCTGCAAATCAGAACCCAAGTACAGAGAGTTGTTGACCAGAGATGATACACCATCTCATCTAGTTGCATTGGTGTGAACCGTCAGGTTTTTACAACGTTGCAGAATGGCGCGTTGCAAGTAGTTTCCTGGTTCAACTTCAAATCTTTGGACTGAACTGGACTTCAGAACCGAAGAAGCCTCTAAGAGGTGAAATGTCTTCAAGAAACACAAGCAAATCCAGTTGCTTACGATATAGCACTTACAATTACCATAACCTGGATGACAGAATCTTCACCAACATGTCACCAACACACTTGACAGTTAAGCTTTTCTACGCCGGTGGCGCCTGGTGGCATTTTATGCAACTGAATTCTTCCATTCACATGATGGGTGTCAAAGGAAGTAGAAAAAGTAAAGGTATCAAAAGAAGTGATTTACTGGTATTGGCAGGGTCCCAATTTAACACCCACTTGCTTGAGTATTCTCAACATATTCTAACAGGTTCAACAACTAAAACACACTTCCTCTTTCAGGACTGGAACACCTTTCTGCTGCGCTTCAATGAGCTGGACTTTTGTGTGTCAGAGAACGAAACAATAAAGCACGGTCTGAACGAGTCGACCACGCCAGAGAGCATGGTCGTGACCAGCGGCCAAGCTCGTTCCAGCACCCAGGTTCCCCTCCTGCTGGAGGACTCGGGTCCCATCAACATCTCAGTCCCCATCACCCTCACGCTGGACCCCCAGCGCCCGTTTGGAGGGTACTCTCGCAATATCACTCACCTGTACGCCACAGTGCTGGGGCAGCAAGTTGGTCTGTCTGGTAGGTTCTCTTTCTTATCATCCCTGGTTTGTGTTTGTTCAGTAGTCACTGTTCAGAAAAAAGCACTTTGTGTTTAACAGGAAATCATTAGGGCTGTGAACGGTGACAAATAAATATTGAAATGTTTTTTAAAAGTCAGAGATACAGCAGTAGCAAGTCAAAACCACAGAATTTGTAAGAGATGATTGTGCAGTTTGTCAGAATTGATTTTGGGGAAAAATCAAATAAAGCTCCCATGTACATGCACGTAGCTGTTTCTGATCCACCCCACTTCAGTGTAAGTCTCACATATCTCACACCAGTCCGCTTCCTGAAAAAAAATTCACACACAACATTTCTTGTCACCACCAGTGTAGCCAGACATCTAAACAAAACAGCTGTAGTTTGAACAACATGCAATTGTACCATAAAATAAAGCCTTTATTAACCGTTTCAAAAAATAATGCCTCACTGCCACAGGTTGTGGATATATCACCCCTAGTCCTAGTCCTTTACAGGTGATAACAACAACAATACAAAAAAGGAAAAAAACATACACTCTTATAATAAAAGTAAAAGGAAAAAAAAAAAAGTTGGAGGTGGCTAGATCTAATACTGTTTAATGCGGCGTAAAAGTGTTGACCCTTGCTCCTGAGTCCTCGGCCTCTCCCCTCTCTTTTTACTCCTCCCTCCTTCACTTATTCAGCTCCCTCCTCTTGACTGCTCAGCCTCCACACACGCCTCCCCCTGTCTATCTGTAAATTATTCTTAAATGAACATTTTCCTCAAAAATAATTTGTTTGTTACAAAAAGTGCCAGTTACATTCTAATAATGTAAATTGGTTGATTTAAAGCCAAAAAAGTTTCTGCAGATGCTCTTTCAACAACAACAAAGTTGCCAACCATGCATGTTGGAATAGAATAGCCTTTATTGTTATTGTGTGTACAATGAAATTAAGGTGCCACTCCAGTCAGTGCAACAAGAAACAACAATAGCAATAAAAAATAGCAATAAAATATGTATCAATGAAAATATAATAGAAAAAAATATATGTACAAACGAAAAATATGAACAAATATATATTGTCCAGTTTAGTGGACAGGGGATTAATTGTAATGTTCTCTAAACACAACAACTGTAAGAGACACTTAAGCACATGTTGATATTATGGTATAATTTAAGTTTACACAACCATTTCTGTGTACTTCTTTTACTGTGTACTTTCTGTATAGTATTTTCTGTATACCATTTCTATATATAGGCACAGGTTATTTACGCCAGGGGTGGCGCAGTAAGGCAGTTTAGTGCGCATGGCAAAAGGAGATTGTCGACTTCGTTGTGTGTAAAAGACAACACAAATTTTGATTTGGATCGTAGTAAGTTTTTGACCGTGTCACGCAGTGTTGTAGTATAACAACAGGTAATGCATGAAAATGTATAGATATAGGACTTCGAGTTGGTAATGGACTGTGCGAGATCTAAGTTTGGAAGGACTTGGCCAACTTTTTACCTGCTTCGTGTGAGGACTGTGGATCTTCAGAAAAGGTTCTGATTTATTTTGATAAGGTGCAGCTCCTAATGAACTTTCAATTTTGTTTTGTTTCTCTGTGACTAGGCAGTTTTATTTATTACAGCACTTGTAGTCACTGATATTAATCCCATTGGAATTGGCTTTATCTGTGTTTTTTGGCTTCTTCCTTTGAAGACATTCCAGCCTCAAACACCTGCTCTGTTTTGATTAAATCTGGTTTGCTCTGATTATCTCTCTCCCCTTTCCAAATCAATATCTAGCTGTTGTTCCTGAGTGTATACGACTCTCATATGCTGAATTTTCCAAAGACAGTCCTTCCCTTGTTTGTCTTCCACTTTATGGTGCTGTTATATTGTTGTTACAGGATTAGCAGCTGGCCAACAACATGTACCCTTGTCTTAAATGTGAAAGCCACCAGACTGGATGAACAAAGTCAATACGGAGCTATGCAAATGTTTTGTTGCACCGAGCAAACAGTCCTGTGTAAATTCACAGGAGGTGAACAGAGTGTACCGGACATGTCGACTTCCTCTTTTCAAGGAACCTCACAAAGTCAATTAATTGTTCATAACAGCTTTCCTTCAATTATAGTACATATTATTATTATTAGTAGTAGTAGTAGTAGTGAAATTATAATAGTATTTAAAAAAAAGTATTGTGTATGAATATGTATACATTTTTTTGTTAAACAGACCAGCATATACTCCAAGACTTCCCCAATAGGATTTTTGGGGAAAAGGCAATGAGCTACTTGGTAGGAAATGTTTCTCAAATTGCCAAAAAAAAAAAAAAACCTAGAAAAAACCCCGATTTATATTAATTGCTCTTTTTTAAAATTATGTTACAGAATTATATATAATATTTTATAATATATTTTAATAATAAATAATATATTTTAATAATAAACAATAATCTCCTTGTTTGTTTGATTTTGCTGATTAACCATTTTATTGCAGCACAGAGTGTCTGCCAGCAACCAATTAGTTGCAGAGGCTTCCTACAACTTGTTTAGCAGTTCCAATTTAATCAGAAGACAAATTAAACAGGATGACTAGCCAATGTGAAAATCAAAAGAAAGCATAGAATAATGCCGCTGTGCAAAACTCTCAATATGATGATAATATGAAAAATTCGTATCGTGATACTATTAATAATATTTATTAATTATTATTATTATAATCATATTTATTATTATTTATTATATTGATAATATTTCACCTTGTCAACATATTGATGTCATACTGAGCGACAAGCGTGACTGAAATTATTACCAACCCCGCGGTGGTTCCACTTCTCAGACTCTTTTAGTGACTTACCGCTCAGAGGAAACTCATTCAGTGGCTCCTCCGGCAGCAGCACAGCGTCTCTCCCTCTCCTCTCTCGCTGTGCGCACACGGGAGTCGGTGTTGTCAAGTGATTTTGTCATAAACCTTTGGTAATGTAAACCTACATGATGCTCGTAACTCCACAAAAAACTCCATATATGTGAATGTGTGATATATAATAATAATGAAATTCTTGAAAATAATCAACAACTTAAACTAAATCTGAAACCATATAAGTAAACCCTCCCACCCACCCTCTACCTCAGGGACCTGGACGCAATACACAAAACAACATCAGTGACTTTCATTCTAATAAATTCTTAAGTTTCACAGAAAGAGAATTCCACATTTCAATAGTGCTCCATATACACGGGCTGTAGATACTTCTAAGTATACATTGTCCAAATACATAAGAAGCCATGCCCGAAGTGAAAGAGAATGCGGTGGCTTCCACCTTGTGGCGACCAGTTTCTTGGCCGCCGTGAACCCAGCCAGCAGGGCACGGCTATTAGACAGTGACAACCCCAGGGTAGACAGATCATTGAGAATGAATATGATGGGTGATAGTGGTACAACAAACCTAAACAGTTTAGAAAGATTGGAGGCAACGATCCCCCAGAACACAGACACTGGGGGGCAGTCCCACATCATGTGAAAGAAGGTGCCGACAGCATTCAAAGAGCATAGCTTACAGTGGGGATCAGAAATGAGCTTCATGGATCAAAGCTTCCTTGGTGTCATAAGTTCTGTGAACAAAATTAAAGTGGACCTGCTGGTGATCCGGGTTTCTAGAGGCCAGCAAAGTGTTAGACCAGACTTTCCTCCAATCATGATCTGTGTTAAGATTTGGTATATCAGCCCTCCATAAAACTTCCAGTGCCAGGGGTCTATAAGCATGCTCGGAAATAAACCAATATAGTTTGGAGACTAGGCCTCTTGTGCTAGAAAAAAAGGAAGAACGCAGAATATTAAATTGTGTACACAAATCTTGAAAGGAGTGCAAACCCCCGTCTCCAAAAATATCTCCCAACGTACGAATTCCCCTCTCCCGCCAGTGAGGATATTGTATGGAGCGTCCACCTATCAACAGTTTGGAGTTATCAAATATAGGTGAACAAGGAACCCACTCATCTTCTCCATAGCCCTCCAGACAGCGATCATCTGACAGACTGCTGGGCCAAATGTTTCTCTGCGTCGTGCTAAAGGCGCGTTAGAATACAGAAAGTCTTGAAGAGTGTATGGACGTACAAAACTCTTCCACGGCCCGCCAAGACACTGCGGCATAAGGCTCAAACCAGGTTATTAAAGGTCTGAGGGTAAAGGCCCAAAAATAAAACTTAAAGTTTGGCAAAGACAGCCCACCTGCCAGTCTTATCTCGTTGCATCGTAGTGAGCCTTATACAAGGGTGTTTGCCTTGCCAGACAAATTTAGTTACTGCACTCTGTAGCTTGCTCCACTACTGGGCCGGTGGCGGGAGAGGAAGCATCGAGCTTACAAAGTTAACTCTGGGGAGAATATTCATTTTAATTATTGAAACTCGGCTGCGCAGAGAATTGGGAAGTGAGGCCCATCTGTTTAGGTCTGTAATGATTGTAACAAGGGTATTTTCAAAGTTATGTTTCGCAGTAGTGCTGGTTGATGGAAAGATCTCAACGCCCAGGTACGTGAAATGTTTGTCCACTGGAATGTTTGGAGGGACGAGTGCACAGGCCATGGCGTTGTTCAGGGGCAATAGGGCGGACTTCTGCCAATTCATTCGAAAACCAGATAACTCACTGAATCTGTCAAAAATAACAAGTATTCAAGGAGATCAGTGCAATGTTCATATCTTGTAAAAATGAGCCCTCCTGTATTGAATACTGAATCGTATCATAAAGTAAGGGACGAAACAAGGGTCAAAAAGCAAGGTAATCCTCCAAGGTAATAGGCGCATCCAACGCTTCAGATTCCTTTTCCGAGAGCTGCTCCAAACATGTATTATTTAGATAGCTATTATATGTGTGCCTGTCCTGAGCTGTTTCACAGCTGTACACTTCTTTATAAAACAATCTAAAGGTGGAGTTTACACCCACAGGATCAGTCAAAACAACCCCCTCCTTCGACTTAATGCTAAAGATATCCGAGAAGTGTTCGCTAGTCTGAATTCTCAGGGCCAACAAGTGATTGGGCCTTGCAGCATGGAAATAATATTTCTGCCTAGTTCTATGAATAAGAAATTCGGCTCTCCGTTTAAGAAGCGAGTTGATTTCTTTCTTAACCAGCTCCTTTTGAAAGGAGACTGACTCAGTATAGGTATGCTGGAGGGTGGCATCTAGCGCAGCATATTGTAACTCCAGGGTCTGGAGTCTGGCAGCGCGTTTCTTGTTTAGATTTGAGGCAAAGAGAGTAGAGTTGCTTCTCACGTAGCCCTTCACCGCGTTCCAGAGTCCTAGGATCAGCAACCGATCCCTTGTTAAACGTCAGAAACTCCCGAAAACCAATTTCAAACTGTGATTTGTAAGCCTCATTGTAAAGTAACGAAGTATTAAAACACCATCTCGGAGCTTTAAATGTAGCAGGCTTAATGGAAGCAGAGCAATAAACAGGCTTGTGGTCAGACCAGGTGACTGGGATGTGAACTGTGTTAGTGACATTTTGAAATAAATCTTTGGAAGCAAATAAAAAGTCTATTCTTGAAAACGATCTGTGCCTGGCTGAAAAAAAAGAGTAATCCTTTATGGAGGGGTTCAATAAACGCCAGAGATCAGTTATCCCCATTTGATTAGCCCACTGCCTCAACGCCCCAGAAGCGAGCTGCTGGTCTCTAGTCTCTGTCCCCAGGGGACATTTCTTGTATTTCGGAGCTGTTTAAATGTGTAATTTGTGGTAGATTTTATTTTGTTAAACTATTAATATTGTAACAGAATCTGAATCTCACTCTGAGTTACTGTTGTTGTTCACAAACTCCCATTGTCATCGATCAATCTAGGAATGTCTGATATTGGATTTGTTTCCGATATCTGATATGCTGATATGTAACAACTCATTTGACCGTTTACTGATACTGATATCGATGTATCCACTGTTTTTTTTCCCCCACCTAATTTTAGTGATCATCAGGTCTCTTCTGTGGTGGAATTAACATCATATTATGCAGGCATACTGCAGATGGAGACATACAATGTCATGCCTTTCATTGTATATAATATTGATTCATTCTGCAAAATAAGAAAAAGTATGTTGGCCAATTCTGATTCATTTTAAAGCCAATATTGGCCAATACAGATGACTTGCCGATATTATTGTGCATCCCTAGATCAGTCAGTGTCGGCCCAATATCAGTATCAGATTGGCGCATCCCTAATATATTGTATATTAAAAATTATTTTGACACTGGGGTAGCTTTTCTGTGTAAAGGTTCATCTTGATTGATGCTTGTTTAAAGTTTTCTCATACTTTTAAGTCTACATCCTTTATGTTATGTGTTGAAAGTAAACCAACGCCTCCTCATTTTCCAAAATTGACAAACATTGTATTTCATGTGGTATCAGAGGGTCACAGGAATTTTGCTAGGATTGGATGTCACTGGAGTCATTGTGGAATGTACTGAGCTGTAAGATCAGTCTGACATAAATTAAATTTCTAGAGAAAATAACCTCTATCAGGTACGACTGGATAAATTTAACGAATATGAAAATGAAGGAATGCAAATTCCTTGTCAGCTGTTCGACTTTGCCTGTGAGAACCGGAGACTCACCGTCCATGCTTGTCTCCCTTTGGATGTGCACTTGTGTTGACACAACCACATCTATCCTCAGTCACACCCAGGAGTCCACTCAGTTTGACTGATAATCTTCTAATCCCCTTTGCAGTGTGATAAATATTGCATACGCCTGCAAAATCAGCCTGTCATTCGTTATCAGGGGAGTAGCTTGGTATGATATCAAATAGTGCTGCTTTGGCTCTGCCTGGTTTCCCGCTGTGGGAGTTGTATGCGTGCTGTTTAGCCTGTTCTGGGCTCTAATAATTGCCTCAGAGCTAAGAGGCACCTCTCTTAAATGCTTGATCTTGCAGGTCATTATTCTCATGTCAATAAAAACAGAGGGGAGTGTAGATATGCAGGTTCCATGCCTGTGAATTGTGCTCATCGATGAGTTTCGTAGAAATGTAGCTCTGCCTAAAAGCAACAAACTGACAGTTAGATTTTTCTCTCATGTTAATTTCCTAAGAATCTGAAATGCTCTCATTGTATTTTCACATGTTTTTGTGTGTAGGCCGGGAAGCCCATGAAGAAATAAACATCACTTTCACCCTGCCTGTATCCTGGAACTCAGACGAGTGTGTACTGCACGGCCACTGCGAGCAGGTGGTGTTCAGCACTTGCATGACCATCACAGCGGCCAGCAATATCTTCCCAGTCACAGTGTGAGTTGGACTGCCTCCCTGACTCATCAGGACACACTTTGTATCTCTGCCTAGAGCTGGGCGACAGCGACAAAATGAACTACAGTATCCCAAAGTTTTTGACTTAATACCTTCATATCATTTGTGACAATATTTTGTGCTTTTGTACAATGTCTAGTCATAGCAGTTAGTTGGTGATATGGTCTCTGAGAAAACAATATTTTCAGATCGATCACCTCCACCTGGCGCACTTCTATTTAGATGGTAGATTCGGCAAATTGGAGGAGTGAGCAGTTTTCTGCAAAGAGTCATGCAGTAAGAACAGCAATGTCACTGCAAAACTAGAAATTGTATTGATAAGCTTGACAGTGGAAACAGAACATAACTTTTAGCTTCCGAAATAAATAATGAACTACTACTACTGCTATTACTGACACAGTGTGTACGCTGGTTGTGATAGTGACAACTGCATCAGAATGAAACAAGCAATCAAATTTGCTGCGCTGTGCGCTGGATGTACAACCCAGACACACTAAACCTACTTCAGACATCTAGCAGCAACGGAAGCCAACTGTTGCATCACCTCGTGTTGCCTGTGTCCTAGCCAAAAAGTTGCACATGAACACACCGCAAAGACTACGGCCAACGGTCAACCAGCACGCATGTTCTTTGCCTGCATGAGAGGAAATAACTCTCCACACCAGCTGACGGTGGTAGTCTGTAATCGTCATTCAAAAAGGGAAACCAGAAGGTTGTCTTGATGCTAATTAGCCATTTAGCACATTAACAACACAATCCAATGTTAAAAGAACTGAGATATTTACTGTGTGCCAGTGAACAATAACACAAGCACTAATGAAAGGTTTCTGCTAAAGAGCTCAATGGCTATAGAAAAATAATTTTACCTTTTGTCTCATTCCCTCGACGTTAGCTGTTTACTTTCCTCACTTCCGTTTCTCTTCTTGTGCACTGAGCTAAACTGCCTATAAGAGTGATTTCATTCACTGATGGGCTCTGCTGTTGCCCACGATGATTCAACATGCTAAATCAGTCATAAAAAAGCAGATGAGGGCCAACGAAGGGCAACTGTGCAGGACACACTGCAGTGACTTGGGTGACAGATGCTGACCGACTGCCTAACGTTGACCGATGGCCGACAGTTTGCTTGATTTTCAGGGGCGTAAGATTGGGCCCACAGTGTTGTTTTCCCTTGGGGTCAGATTTCAGATAAAATTTCCTGCGGTCATAAGCAACATAATGTGAAGCGTTACAGCAGTCAACAGACATTGCTCTTTCAAAAGTTCAAAAATTTCCAGCGCACACTAGAGTATCAGGATTGACACAGAGTTTATTCAAGAATGTTTAAAAACAAAAGGAGCGAATGCGAAACGTGAATCTGATGAAGCAACATGCAACGCGTGTGCGCTGGAAGTTTTTGAACTTTTGGCTGTTATTTATCCTGCACCAGCTGGCACCTAGAAGAAGCACTGCGCTGCTGTGCACAGGGATTTACTAGTTTTTTTTAGACATTGCTCTTTGTTTTGGTTTGTAGGCAGCCGCCACACTGCGTGCCAGAGACGTACACCAATGCCACATCTTGGTACAAGGTGTTCACCACAGTCCGCGACTCCGATACCAAGTACAGTCAGGACTACAACCCCTTCTGGTGTTACAAAGGAGCCATCGGCAAGGTGTACCACGCACTCAACCCAAAGCTTACTGTCATCGTTCCTGATGTGAGTCACCGCCTTTTTTTTTCTGATAACAAATATTATCAGGCTGACAGGTTTTATTTTACAGAGTTCCTGGTCCTAGTGTGTAATGTTGTTATTCCCATGTCTAAGTTAACGTTCACAGGGGGTAATTAATCCAAATCAGAAATGATCATTATGCAGGTGAAGGACTCAATTCAGTTTGATCCAAGAAAGTAATAAACTGCACACCTACTGATACGCACCCTATGATATGTAGGAATGTAAATGACAAACATGCAGTTACTCTGATATTTATTCATGTCTTTTAAACTCTTTCCCACCAGGACGACCGTTCCCTCATCAACCTGCACCTGATGCACACAAGCTACTTCCTGTTTGTCATGGTCATCACTATGTTCTGCTATGCAGTCATCAAGGGGCGGCCTGGCAAAGTACGGCAAACCAACCCCGACTTCTGTCCTGAGAAGGTACAACAGACACCAGCAGTGCTATATGACGAGAACAGGTAGCTCCAGCAAAGCATTGATGACCAGTGATCGGTCAAAGACATGATCCAATCACTCTGCTGACTCTCTAACTGTCCAAAATATGTGGACTTCTCTGTGTAAATGTTTCTTGGTACATTCATTCTTTAGTAGCACATATTGACACTACCCTTAATACTACATCAACATAATTACTAATTATTCTTTGACTAGTTATGATTAAAGTGATTATAGCTGATGTGTTTGTATCGCCACACAAAAGCCATAAACTCTGGCAGCACATTGTTACGTGCTCCTCGATGTGGCTGATTCATGCGTAGTTGCATCTTGTTCCCAGTGATAAAGGAAGATTGTCCTCTTCGGTCTTAATGCTTGCTGTGGCCCAGTACACACAACACTTTCTATCAGCCACTGTAGAGGAGCCAGCTCACACCAGTTTGGGGATTCACAATGTTAAGATAGGTCATCAGGCTGTGACTCATCATCTGAGTCAGGCCCAGCAGATAGTTTTGAGTGTCACACTGTGTGAATAATAGAGCAAATTACACCATTTTCAGTACAGGCAGGTGGGGGCAGGGCAAAGCTGAAGCTCTGCAGTTGATCTCAAAGAACAGCTCCATGAATTAAGCTCCACTTACTCAGTGATATCACTTTTCATTTTCCCTAGCTGCTTCACAGTAAAAGCCGTCTACTTATATGCTTGATGGTAGAGTTGGATCAATTTCTGGTTTTGCCAGCGTGGTTAAACTGGTTTGATTTTAGGTAAACTGGCTGAACTGGCTTTCATCAATATGACACATTCTGGCAAATTTACAACTAGCCTACATTAGCAACCTATGCAGATGGCTGCACAGCGCTAAATCCAACTTGTATTGCATTAGTAATAAACAATATGACAGTTTGATTAACATTAAACTGTATTTGTTTATAAACTGACGAACGGAGCCACAAGTGTCTGACAGGCCATGTAGTGTTTACTGCCGAGCCGAGTCCAGCAACTCAAAGGAGATCAAATTTCACTAAAGGTGGGAGGCGGGGAGATGCACACGCTACAGGTTCACTAGAAAGTTCTCGTGTTTTATGGGGTAGTAGGAAGAGACATGGCAGTTAGTCTAAGAAAATAAAACAGCGCCAATATGGCAACATTTTAAATTGGAAGCCAACTAAAGGGGTGAGCTGAAAAACAGACGAGGCAAGTGTGTCAGTCGTCCTGCTGATGGCAGCGCTGCCGTTTCTCAATACTCAAGTACGGCAGTTCGGACTTGTGGACTTGGCAAGTTCGGACTTGGCAAGTCCACGCGAAAGTCCGGACTTCCCAAGAACGTGAGGATGGGAGGACGGGAGTACAGTCATTTCTGCTTTTGGAACAGCAGCGAACTTGATGATGTCACCACCTCCGCTGGCCTTGGCTGTTGTACTGTATTGTATGCATTTAGAATAAAACAATATAAACACAGCCAAGCCCTGCGTCTTTGACATTGTAAGAAATTAATATGTATATGTTTTTAACGTTCCAACATATATAACTGACATACAAAAACATATAAATAGCCAAAATATTTTCATAAAATGTCTTTTAAAACCTTATCCCTGTAGCTGGCTTCTGATTATAATAAAAGTCAAGTTCGGGGGGAAAAGTTTGTGGAGAGTTGGTGGTTATTGTGATCGTGAGCATTGGCGAGATGGAAATCAAAAATCAATAACGGATCGGAAAATGCGTCTTGGCGCAGTTATTGCCGCTGGACTGCTGTACCTGCAGGCTGAGGAGGAGGCTGCCCAGCTGAGGAGGCAGATCCCAGAAAGACAGTGGAGAATGAGGATGAGGATGAGACGTGCGATGCTTGCATGTCTGTTCGATATGTTTGTCCAGTTGTGGACAAAGTACCCAGGAATATCACAACAAAGAACAATTGCATACCAATTCTGACTTGAGTAAAAGTATCTGGGTATTGTCAGCAAAATGTAGGCCTACTTAAAATTAAAAGTTCAAAGTACTCATGATGCAGAGTGACCCAATTTCAAGTGTTGTGATCATCATATACATGAATATGTGTTGAGTATTAATTGATCAACGTAGGCTAAATGTGAACAGCATTTAAATGTTGTCATGGTAGAACTAATTTTAACACCTTTCATTGGTGTACTAGTCTGATCTATAACAACACACAGCAACTTGTAAATATGAAACAACAACATATAAAACAAACTATCTGAAAAGTAACTATAGCTATCAAATAAATGTAGCTTGAGTAGAATGTACAGTATTTCCCTAAGTATATGGAAATACCCAAAGCAAATCAAATTTGTACTTAAGTACAGTAGCTACTTGAGTAATATACTGAGTTACTGTCCATCACTGCATTTGTCTCACCAATATGCTTTCTGTCTATTTTTAATGGAGACTTGACAGATTACTTGGTACACCTAGAAAAAACAACAGCAGTTTAATATTGTATTAAGTCTGACATTTCACTGAAGTGTTGAGTTGTAGATTGTGGTGCTGTTGAACTGTACTGGATTACACTGACAGCAGTTTCTCATTTAGTCTGTCCTCACCAATATAAATGGATCAAACAGGTCAGAGGTGAAGAGGAAAAGTTTATTCAGCCACACTTCAGACATCAGGTTAACAATTCATATCAGATAATCAATATATAAAATGCTATTGAATAAATACAATGAAGACAATTAATCTTTAAATACAATAAATAAATTACAATATATTCTTAAAATCATTATTGAATGGTAAAAACACATAGGCCTAAATAAGCAAAAGAATGCAAAGAACAATAATATGTTACAGCATTTAATAATATAAGGATATATCTTGTCTGGGACTGAATGTTGCCCATTAGACATTCCCCAAACAAATTTCATTTCATATTTAACCACTGCAGAGATATCAGCCACGAATTTCAAAAGGACTACCTGAGAGAGGCTGCTCTCTGGGGCAGCCTGAGCGCTCATACACACGTTTATTATCTATGAGCGCTGACACCGCTGTCATCTAGCGGACCTCAGTCACATTCAACTGGGCTCTATATTAAAACATCGACCACGGGTCTGACGTTTCCCTCACTTGTCATTTCCCGATGACTGTTGCGAAATGCATGCTGGGATACCTGGCTGTCAGAAGTCCACACAAGTCTGCTCCGATGCATCCCCGGTGAAATGGGCGTGGCGAGAACACATCCGGGAATATAGACTGAACTCGACTGAACTTCGCCAGATGTGAACTTTGAATTGGAACAGTACTTGGGCTGTGACTGATGACGTGTCACAAGTCCACGAGAACACAAGTCCGCACAAGAACGCATATTGAGAAACGGCTTCACTTTCTCTTCTAGGTTCTCAGTGTTTATTGATCACTGGCAAACCAGTATAGAGGTGCATTACCGCCACCTAGTGGACTGGAGTCTCTACACTCTCAATCATTGGCTCTCTCAAGCCCCCTTTACCAACAGATCGGCGTACAAAGTCCCTCCCTAATGCCGCCTTTGCATTTTTACACAGGACCAAACAACAGCAGCATCATGCCACTCCAGCATGTGATCTTAGACCACAGGCAAGCATCCCTGAATTAAATGAGGCGTGACAGGCGTTACAAGTCCTGCCACAGCATCGCCCTCCAGGGTGACATAAACATACGTTGGCAGCTCTTTACAAACAATAACATGGTAAAACATGGCAAAAAGGGTAAGGAGCTCTTGAATGTCATTGTTTTCCCAATTTGCAGACATTTACAGCAGTTATTGTTTTTCTTTGAGTTAGCCGCTAACTGCTAACACGTATTTTAAAAATCTCAAGTGGTGGGTCACGCACACGGCACGTCATCAAAACGTTACACCTGTGCTGCTCATGGTCCTGTCCTGCCCGCTATCCTGTTAATACAGACACCGTTTCGGCACTGCTACTACAACAACTCTGTCCCCCCATTCAGTGATCACACCTATATACAGAACAACAAGGCGGCATTATGCCATGATATTGCCACCTTGAAAAGGCAGTGTAAAAGGGGCTTAAGCCCCATTAAGTTCCATGTGGGAGCAGCTTCAGAGTAAAGTGTGACACCTAGTGGTAAATTTGGTGTATTGATCTGATCTAGTGTTTTGATCATAATCAAACCAGTCTGAATGTTTTTTTTTCCCTGTGCAACACTACTGGATGGAAACTTTTAATGTGATGCAGCAGCAGGAAATGTTGGGTTTGCATAGCAATAGCTTAACTTAGAGCTGCTATTGGCTGAAAGCGAGCAGATGTGAGACACCATGTTCAGGGAAACAGCAGAATTCTGATACCAGCTACACAGAGCTAAATTTGGGATAATGAAACGTCTGGGTTGAGATGCTCTTTACTTAAATAGTGACATTTTAGAGGCTTTACTCTCCAGTTGATTGCAAAAAATGAATTAATGATTTCTTCACAGCAGTGGCTTCTTCATTACTTACTGAAGAGACCTAGAGTTCCTATGTGCTGTTAAGTTTTAAGATTTGAAGTATTTTATTGAGTCACCATTTTAATTGTAATATCAAGAATGACACATTTGCAGACAGCACTGCATGCTGTTGTAAACACAGTAGCTCTTGGGTCAAAATTAGCTCACGAAATCTGATCAAACTTAAAGAACCTTTTCTGTCAACTTCTATTCATCTAATTTACTGCTCCTGTCTTATGTGTGTGTTGTTTCAATAAGGGATGTATAGCCCTGTTTCCACTTTCAGTATGGTACCTTTTGAACCAGAAGTAACCCTTCAGACATGGTACTGAGACCCTAGAGCGTTTCCACTGCAAACCATTCCCTTAAATGTGGGCGGGATTGTTGTCACACTGCTCTGTCCAGCACTTGCTACGGGTGACACAGATGGAAGTCTGCACCTGGTTTATCGTCCACAGAACGAGGCTGCACGCCAACATTTTCTGAACAGACTGCAGTGTTCACAGCTCCACCTCTTAGTACCAGGTCTGTGTGCTAGGTACCCCAACAGAGGGGGGACCAAATATGCGGATGGTACAGAATGGTTCCATTGGTACCATCCACAACATTTCACAGTGGAAGTGGGGGGGGGGGGGGGGTGAACTGAACTGAACTGAACTGAACTGAACCATACTGCTCAGTGGAAACAGGGCTTAAGATGATTTACCTGCATGCAGTAATTCCTGTTATGAGTTTGTAATCGGCACTAAAACCCATTTCTTGTGTTGCAGGTGGCATTGTCAGAGGGTTAAAAAGACATCAGAGAGCTATGTCAGAACTTACCTGTAACATGGACAAACTCAAAGAAACAGAAGAAATATAAATAAACATACCAGTTGCCTAGTGAACCCTGGAAATAAATAAGGGACACAAAAGCTCTGTGAATGCATTACTCTTGCAATGTTGGGTTTTTCCAACCAAAGATATACAAGTGCCTGTATCTGTCGTGTAAATATTTGTAGGAACTCTGATATTCTGTGCAAAACCTTTTTTTTCTCTTTGTTTATTATTATTTTTGCCTGAGTCCCCTTGTGCCATGTCAGAACATGCAGTACATAAACACAGCAGAAGGCAAGATCCAAGAACAACACAGCCATTTTTCTAGCAGTCATTCGGCCTCATTTACCAAGTAAAATAGAAAAACCCACAGAGTAGCGGGTCACAAGAAACATTGGCATTTATCAGAGTTCAGTTGTGAGTTTAGCGTGTTGTGTTTGCATATCTCCAATCCGTCTGTAAACAAAGTATTTTTATCTCCCATGATGAGAAAACATGATGTTTAGTCACTTGAAATGTGTTTAAGTGCACTAAACATGCTTGAATACTCAGGTCGAGATAAATGCTCGAGGATAAGACGCTTGCGACACATTTATAATTAAATCTTCAATATGCACTTGTCACTGCAGCTTCAACAGGGAAGAGAATGAATTTGGCACTTTTCTCTGCACCAGGCCCAACAAACAGAGTAATTAAACGTCTGATCAGAATTTGGACATCGCATTAAATCTGTTCAAAAGTAAGAATTAAATAACAGTTCAGTGTGCAGGATTTAAGGATAAAAATTGGCAGAAATGGAATATAGTATAATAAGTATGTTTTCTTTAGTGTGTAATCCCCTAAAAATAGAAATCAGCGTGTTTTCGTTACCTCAGAATGAGCTGTTAATATCAAGAGGGAGCAGATCCTCATCCACAGAGATCACCATGTTTCTACAGTAGCCCAGAACAGACAAACCAAACACTGACTCTAGTAGGGCTGCCTCAGACTAAGAATTTTATTAGTCACCAATAGTTGTCATTTAGGGCCATTAGTCGACTAGTCACCCACATGTGTACGATATTAATTTCATAGAGAAATACAAAAGCGTACTAATGAACCTTCATTAATATAGGCCTATATTTTATCTATAAGTGCACGTCACACACTGAGCGAGCCGCCTGTTAATGACGCTGTGGGTTAATGGGCATGTAGCTACTTCCATGTTTCAGATGATACGTCATGTTTGTAGTCGACCAATGAAGATGAGTTTACATATCACCTTGGGTTCATCCTTCACCTTCTCAAAATGACCCCACACTTTGGATTTCCTGCCCGACATGTTATTAACTAGCCTGTGGAATAACTGCAGGTACCAGCCCTGGAAATTAACCTGACTCCTGTCTGACTGCTGAGCGTGGACACTTCCTGTGTCTGTGCTTTCAAATTAAATTCCCACATGGTCCAGTCATATAGGATTTGATTTTTTTTTTTTTTTTTTTTTACAAGGCGCAGCTCCTTACAGAGTTTCTGACCAATGACCTTTCTGGACTATTAGGGGGCAGCTGTAGACTCTAGAAAGGGGTATTTGCGTTTTTAAGTCAGCTACCATAATTAGCAGCCCCTCTGCAGTGGGTGCACCGGGAAAACACTGATTGTTTTAACATGAAACTGCTTTATTCTGCACTTTTAGCTGTTTAAATCACCTTGTCTGTCTGTTTTGAAGAGGAAGAGACCTCTGCAAATAATTTATCTCCTGATAAATCTCCTGAATGTCTGGATGTTATCAGGGGAAAAAAGAACACATATTAGAAGCTGCTAGGCAAGCGGCATGTCTCCGGCATGCCAAATCGTGTCGGAGAAACGCTGATTTGTAACACGAAACTGCTTTATTCAGTGTTTTTACCGGTTTAAATCGCCTGGTCAATTTGTTTTGGAGAGAAAGAGACCTCCGCGGATAATTGGCTCCTGTCAAAAACCTCCTGACCAATAAACAACTGAAGTAATTCTAACCAGGAGAAGTTTCAGCTGCTTGTAAAGTGCAGTCCTCACGACTAGATGCCTCTAAATCCCCCTAAATCTTACACGCTGAACCTTTAATAGAACTCCCAGTTATATAAGCTCTGTCCCAGATTATCAGCTATGTTCCCTGTTTGTCTGCAGTGTCAGTAAAGGTGGATTAAAGTATTTAGATGATTGCACTGTGCACATTAATATATAGACAGAACACAACACCAACAGTAAAGTTAATGAGCCCCATTGTCTCAGTTTGTCTCCTATTAGGCTTATCAGTAAGTCCACTTTAATGGCAGTTAAATAAGCTGTGGAACTTCCTGTGGTCCGTGTTGAAAATTGTTTTTGTTTTTTACTTTAAGACAAATAGATGTTGTCACACTTAAACAATGTGATTTTTCTGCCTTTTGTTTTCCTTCCTCTGTGGCTTCATCACTCACCTGCCTCTTGTTTTTTGGGGTTTTTTTATTTGCTGCCTGTTGCTCTGCAGCAGTTTTGTAGTTTTGGCTTCGACTCTAAATGTTCAGTACTTCTTTGTTGCACCTGGATGAAGCGAAACATTATCTTGCCTTACCTACGGTGGACTTGCTTGCTTGAAAACAGATGGAGGAGATCGTCTTCTCTCCTTCCAACATTAACTCGCCTGTCCCTTCTTCCACAGCCATGCTTCTCTTTTTGTTTCCTATGATGAGCCTGTGGTTTGAAATCAAACTTGTGATTTTTGTCCTATTAATGTAAATGTCAAGTGACCCTGGAGTCATTATATTTTAGGATGCTTTTGAATTACTTGTGCTTTAATTTTTAAGTGAATCATTATTATTTGCACGTGTTCATGTGTTTGCATAGTTAGTGCACCTTTTAGATTTCTTGCACATTTTGTTTTTATTTGCTCCTGTGATTATTTTTTCTTTTGTCCAAGGTCACATGTAAACAGTCTGATATTGAACTATATAAACTTTGTTTCAGTTTGACTCCTTCTAAAAATAAATATAATTATATATTAGTATATAATTATATTTGTATAACTATGATAATATATTTATGATTAAATCATTTAATTTTTATTATTTTGTAGGACAACAAAAACTTGCAAAAACTTGCTTGGTGTGCAAAATGTGTTTAAGTGAGTTTGGGAAATGTTTAGATAAATAAAGGCGGCCTTAGACTGTGATTATCTGAAAATGTCCGGTATTGCCAGGATACACTGTTTAAAAAAAAAAAAAAAGTAATCAAATGCTTTTAGCAGCTGCTGCTAAACATAATATTTAAAAATTAAAGTAGTGCAAAACCAATAAATTTACAAACATTTTTCTTAAAGCTTTTACGGAGAAATACTTTTTTTTTTTTAAAGAGTTTTAAAGTTTTTTTTTCAGAGTTTGTTTTTCCTAAATTATTAAGATTAACCATCTTCAATATAATGATGGCATTAATAGTTTTACAGAAACACACTTATTTTACAGATTTGTCCTGAATTACAACGATTAAATACCTTCAGTGAGGTGAAACACAGTCGAATGACCGGCCAAACAAAAACCGCAAAACCAATAAATTTCTTGAAACTTTCATGAAAGGTTTTGCAGAGTACTTCTACGTGTACAGACATTTATTAAATTCCCAAGTCTATATTGACTCGACTGCACACAGAAATAAAACAAGTGCACCTCCCCTGACTATCTGCAAAATTTAGTACATTTCCTTTAAGAATTCTTGTGACTCATATTGTGCTGAAACCAACTGTAGCTTTAAGGATTAAATTTATGCTTTCCATCATTCATATTTTGAGATTTTGACAATCATTTATTTTAAATGTACTGAATTATATTTGCAAACTGCTCTAATTAGATTGTTGTTGATGTTTAAATTTTGAGTCACCAAACACTACCTGCTGTACTGTTTTGGTAAAATATAAAATCTATTAATTACCAGATTTGTCAGATCGTTGCTTGGAGCAGACGCAGTGTTAAATCCGAACCTCCCGAGAGAATAAGAACAGTCTAAGTCTGCCTTTAACATCTGTTATGTGCGACTTTTTTTCAATAGCAATTACTGATACATTTTACTTACCTCTATGTTATAATTTTGTTCCATAATTGATGTACCTGTTGAATGTACTTTTTTATATAAGCAGCATAATCTAAATCTGAGATGCAAGATTCCACGTGATTTTAAACTATGATGTAGTTTTTTCAGTTTTAAAAGGCTTTACTTGAATTGTGTTTTTGTTTGGAGACGTATTCATATATTATAAGGTTTATCCTTTTTGTGGCAGAAACAAATCTCTTGTCACATTATTGTATCGAACACTTTGTACATTTATTGTTTGATTTTCGTGTGTTCGTTGGCGAATGAGTGGAAGGTTGTTGATACCTTTTTCTTTCCATACTGAATGATGCTAGGACAAGTCTTCCTAATTCTGATGTGTATCATATTTTGATGATATGTTCATATCACACTCGTCTCGCTTTCACACTGGGGCTCATGCTTTTCTTTTATTTTGGAAGATCTGGCAGCTCTTATTGGATGGTTGGAAATTTTGAGTGTTGGCTGGGTAGCGGGTAGGTTTGGCAGGGTGTGTGTGTGTGAGTGATGAGGAGTTGAAGATGTGAGCGAAGCATGCCGTTTTCTTGCCAAACCATCACAGTTAACGTCGGTGACTCGCATTTCCCTGCTTCTTATCCCTCCTTGTGCGGTTTATTTTGTTCATCTTTGGTTAGATTGCATCACTATAATTGCGAAATGCCTTAACATTGTACAGTTTCATTTAAGTTTTCTTTCTTTCACATATCATATATTGTAAAACACACCAGCTTTACAGAAATAAAATCCAAGCAATGCTCATTTTATCATGTGGGAGCTACGAGAGGCTCACATTACTGTAATTGTTAAGTGTACATTTAGAGAAAAGGGTTTGAAGAAGGAGCAGATGCTTGGCTGTTGTGGTTTTTTAACTACTCCACTATATCACTACGGACTGGAGTAAAAACAGAGGAGCCATGGTCTCCTCAGTTGCATCATCTCTCAGCATTCTGGGCTTGACATTAAGCAAAACACACGAGTCTCCGATATAAGGCTGCCATTTCACCTTGTTATCCTTTCTGTCATGTTCGCAGCGCTTACAGGCAAGTATTAAGCCAACTCTGTGCCTTCTGCACTATCGAGCTGCATCCTCCTCCCTGTACATACAGTAGATAGGACCGTAGGTTTAATGTGGCTAGGACGTCATTCAAACCCTTTTCCTCTCCAGTGGAACTGCTGTAAATGAATCCAAGTTTAAATAAACTGTCTCTAAAGTTCAACATCACTTTGTCCCTGAGCCTCTTTCTCTCAGCCACACATCACTGTTTCCACAGGGAGATTAATGATCTGCCACAGCACATTAATTGAACTCATTTGCTGGGACTGATAGTAAAATGCCATGGAAATATTATGGGCTGGAAGTCCAGTGCTCAGGCTCTCTGTGTAGGAGTTAAAGGGTAAGGATGGTGTATGTTGTTTGGTAACAAATCCCCATAAAAAGACTCCACTGATTTCTACTGAAGATGCAAATCTACAAACACTTACAGATATTTAAATGGCTAAATAATGTCCGACGGCAGCTGGGCGCTGTAATTCATAGCCAATATTACTCAAACAGGAGTAAATATTACATCTGTTGGGGATTATTTCAGCTGTGAATTATTACAGGGTTCCTGCAGATGCTTGAAAATTCTTTAGAAGGCACTGAATTCATTCATCTAAAATAACTGAGTAATGGAGTGTGTTTGCAGGTTATGATGATGTCACATTGAAGTTGACCTTTGACCTTTTGGATATAAGATGACTTTGTTTAATCATTTTACCCAATTAGACATTCGTATGAAATTTTGCCATTACTGTTGGACAAAAACTTGCTTTGTGAGGTCACAGCGACTTTGACCTTTGACCACCAAATTCTAATCAGTTCGTACTTGAGTCCAAGTGGATGTTTGTGTCAAATTAAAGGAAATTCATTCAAGGCCTTCTTGAAATATCATGTTTATTTAAATGAGACACAAGGTCACAGTGACCTGTCACCACCAAATTTTAATCAGTTCATCGTTGAGTACAAGTAAATGTTTATGCCAAATATGAAGAAATTTCCTCAAGGTGTTCTTGAGATGCCATGTTCACAAGAATGCAATGGACGAGGTCATGGTGACCTTGACCTTGGACCACCAAAATCTAATCAGTTTGTACTTGAGTCCAAGTGGATGTTTGTGTCAAATTTGAAGAAATTCCCTTTCCCATTCACAAGGATGGGGCGTAGTGGATAGTGCCGGCGCACCATGTGTAGAGGTGATGCCTCGCTGCAGCGGTCGCAGGTTCGACTCCGGCTTGCAACCCTTTGCTGCATGTCAACCCCCACTCTCTCTCTCTCTCTCTCTCTCTCACCCCATTTCACTGTCTTGTTCATTAAAGGCAAAAAGCCCAAAAAATAATCTTAAAAAAAAAAAAAAACAGTGCCTATTGTAGTGACGCTTGGAATGTGTAGTTTAAATATTCTTAGAGAAGCTACATTTTGAAATCTTGAGGTCTCTAGGGTTTCATGTGAATAAAATTATATTTTTGTTGCATCTCCAAAAGTTTAAAAGCAATAAAAAGTTTACTTTTGCAGAAATTGTTACATATTAGCATACAATGCATTTTACTGGTTTGCCTAAGGTAGGGACTCCTAAAAAAACTAAAGTCCTTTTGAAGATTTGTGCCTGTACTAACTATGTCCCACCCGCCTCCATCTCTGCTTTCAGCCCATTAACTTCTGTCTCCTTGACTGTGGTGGATCAGTTGTGAGGTTGCTTCTGAGAAGACCACCAGAGGATGTCTGGAATTTTAACTTATGTGTTTTATCCATTTGAGAAATATTGCTAGAGTTTTTCCACAGCTAGAGATGGCTTTTTGTCATTGTTTTTAATGAGAATGAAGCTTTTTGCTGGCTGTTTTTGTGTTGCTATGCACTTCATATTTCTGCGCTTGAGGCACCTGGCGTTTTTGCCGGAGCGCTCTTAACTCCTCGACTTAAACTTAAACTCGAAGTGGAAAAACGCCCAATGTCATCTTGTTTTTCGTCATCTTTTTTGTCCAATCAGATGATTTGAGAGGGGGCCTTCTGTGGTAGTCACGACAACAAGTTTACAGCTGGTAAACAATGGAGGAGAAACTGGTGGTAGTGGTTGCTGGATACCCAGAGCTATACGGCCCGACGATAGACAGCAGTTTACCAAACTGGTCCCACGTCATCCTAAAATATGCCTGGAAACAGCCATCATGGAGGCGGAGCTCCTAGACCAACTGGTGGTGCTCCCCATGATTCAGCTTCTTTTTTAGGGTCTCATGTACCCACATAGATCTCTGTTTATCTGTCTCTCACACTCAACCAGAGCTACAGCAAGTACCATCTGCCTCAACATTTAGGAACTAGCTACCAATTACTGTGAAATAAATAAAAAATAAAATAAATTTAAAAAAAAAAAAAAAAGTAGATTGATAACACAGGAAGGTTAGGGTAAGAAGATGATGGGGTGGTTGCCTGGCAACAATAAAAAGGTGCAGCAGGCGTTTGAGTGTGTCATCTGAGCTGAAGGGTGACAAGAGCATTTGCTGTTGAGACTCCTTAGACATTATTAGGGATGCACAATAATATCAGCATGTCATCGGTATCGGCAGATAGTGGCTTTAAAATGCGCTATCAGAATCTGTCAAAATGCTTTTTTCTTATTTTGTCCAATGAGTATGTAGTATCTGATGTGCCACGTTGCTTGATGCTCAGAGACTGTAAAAGTGCTCAGTTCGGGGCCCAGGTCAAGATTATGTCACAGCCTAGGTCAAGGACTGATAAGACAGGTTGAAAGGCTGGATTCCATCTAGATTTTTCTCTGTCACCTGTTTCATTTTGTCTCAAAGTTCATTAAAACAACCAACCTATATAAGCAGAATATTTGGGACTGTGATTCAGAGCAGTTCATATTGGCTTTGGACTCTCTCTCAGGCAATCCTAGGTGCTTGATTTGATGCTGTACTTCTTGTAATAAACCTTTCTATATACAAGCAAGACGGTGTCAGCGGAGTCTCCTTCATCACTTTGACATCATCGCTACCTCATAAACAACAAGTGAATATTTCATACATTGAAGTATTGTACTTCATGTCTCCATCTGCTGGTCCACCATCACGATAAGAGTATACATGCATAATACGATGTTAATTCCGCTTTAGAAGAGACTTCGAAGAGATGATCACTAAAATTATTTGGGGAAGAAGTGGATATAATGACAATATTGGCAAAAAAACAGCCAATATCGTGCATCCCTAATTATTGTTATTATTTCCAACAATTTCCACATTGTGAGTTTTCAGATATTTTACTCCTTTTGAACATCAACTGGCTTCTCTTCATTTTATCAGAGTCCATTTGAAGAAATGTGAAACCTGCTACTCACCTCTGCTCTGGTCCTTTAAGGTGTAGGGGGGGTTGATGTGTTGTACAGCGCTGTATGTGTCGCTCTTCCTTCTTTGCCCAGGAGCTGGGCAAAGAGAATAAACAACTCTGAAGTCCAGAACACTTTGTTTGATTAATTCTCGACGTATTTGGAGCCATTTTAAAAGATTTACTTCTTCAGCAGAGAGGCTTGCCAAAATTTTAGAGACAGCTAATGCACTGTTGGTTTATTGACAACATCAGACTTATCCTTTACGACAAGGACAAGCACCAGACCGATTTTAAATTCACAGTCTTTTTACTTTTGATAAAGTTCTTCACAAACTTTATACATTATAGGCAACAACAACTACATGAAACACTGAGGACAGAAATGAGTGCATACTAACAAAGAGTTTATAACAGTCTATAAATACTGAATTATTAATTCAGCATGAATGAGAAATGACGTATATGAATCTGTTGGTGGGCCTGAGTGTGTTTACACACAGTGTACTGTATGTACTGAACAGTGATGTTTAAAACACATAATGGGGTGAAACAAAGAAAGGCCCCCGACTACAATCAACCACTTAGCAGCGCCGACAATCCAGTCTGTTACAGCGTGTGTGGGAGGAGGCAGAGAGGAAAAAGACAGTGAGGCAGGACATCAGGATGCGGTCATTATCCTTCATCAGTTGCTTCTAATATTGGACCGAGATTGTTTGGTGAAACCCACTGCTTGTCATTAGCTTTTCAATGTTATTTTTACAATCTCCATGTGGCTCAGAAACATGTTGTGAAAGCCAGCGGGCAGTGGAGTGATTAATATTAAAAATCAAATCATGCTGGAAATTCACACAATTCCCACAAAGTTAAGAGGGAGAGAGATGAAGCCAGACTTGTGTAAGAGAAAAATATGTTATCAGCACTGTGTATGAAACAGTAATAGTTGGGGGGGTTCAAAGATAGCAGAGACCAATATAACTAAGAAAATACAACAGTGCAGGGTTCCAATGGTCTTGAAATTCCTGGAAAAATTATGCAATGCAAATGATGTTGGCTTCATCACACCATGACCTCCAGCATGCACCGGCCAATATGACTTTCCGGCCTCATGTGGCCCGAGTGTGGGCGGCTCCTGGGTGACGAAGGCGTTGATGCCACTGACTGGCCCTCTTGTTCCCCTGAACTAAATCCAATTGAGGAGCTATGGGACGTTATGTGTTGGTGTATCTGACGTCGCCAAGTACCTCCACAGACTGTCCAGGAGTTCTCGATGCCCTGACCTAGGTCTGGGAGGAGATCCACCAGGACAACATCCAGCATCTCATCAGGAGCATGACCAGATGTTGTTGGGAGTACACGGTGCAGGATCTGCCCAGCACCAAACAGAAGACCGGCCATGTTGGCTACAATAATGAAAACAGTGAAGCAATAAAGACACAGATACTTCTCTCAGGAGCTGATGGAAAGCAAAGTGGAGATAAAATGAGAGTGAATATTTGATTTACATTCAACAAGCGTCCAGAAACCTGACTCTGAATGAATGATAATGTTGCTCTGTGCCTGCTGGATGTGTTGCTCAATCAGCTGTCAGATCAACTTCATAAAGGTCACTGTCTTGCCCGCACGTTGCCAAAAACACATATTAAAGCAGTTTTAAATGTCATTAATGTCCTGCCTGTGCAACATGTGGCTCAGATAATTAAACACCAAATAATCCACACATACGACCTGCAGGGACTCTGTGTCATTTGCATATCGGTCTGAAGCTCCCCTCTGGAGGTGATGCAGAGTGGAGGCACAACAGAATGTTGTGACATGTCGAAGCAGGAGAAGCAGGTGTAATCAATAACACTTAGGATAATTTGTATAATGCTTTACTGGGAGGGTAACTGGGACACTGAATAGAACTGAGCCCTGATCAAGGAAATTAATCACACCTGTGTTTTTCTGCTACAATCACAAAATGTGTCTGAGTGACAAGCTGTTGCTCCTAAGCCCTGTTACATACAGATGTTTTAATAGTTCAATAATAACCATATGGTTAAATTAACAAACAGTCAAGTGGCCACTGTGTGTATACATACACAGTATTAACATGTGATACTATGTTTGATTTTCTTTTAAAGACTCACAGCTTTCAATCCCGGGTCTTCTCTGTCTGAAATGGTGTTCATCTCTTTATCTGTAACCAGGAAATCCACGAACGTTTAGTATTATGCCTTTCTGAGATTCAAAAAAGGCACATTTGCTGTTTCAATCTTTCAGTTTTCTTTAAAACCTTCATCAGGGGCAAGTACACATGAAGGCTAATAAAAAGCAGGTGTGCCAGCTGATGGCTCAGTTGCATCCATCAGCCTGCTGATGTCACAGGACACTGTCTACCACATTTATTTCATTTTATTTTTTTCCAGCGGCACAGGGAGCAGGAGCTCACTGTCACAGACTCACTCCCCCCCGTGGATACTAAAATTGAATTTATTTGCTGAGGCAGAAGCTTCACATTGTGCCCACCAGAGGGCAGGGTTAGCAGACATATGGATGAGACAGAGGCTTTCTGTATATTGATTTCTTCACCATCCTCATTTTAATGATTTTCTAATAAATGACTGCAGACATTACTTAGGGCAGATGACGCAGCTTTTACTGGATGTTTGGAGGGCAGAGACATCCCTCCATCCATTTCTGTAACTGCTTCTACTCGCAGAGGGCTGAGCCTATCCCAGCTGACATTGAGTAAGAGGCAGGGTACACCCTGGACAGGTCACCAGACTATCACAGAGCTGATACATTGACATTAGACTGTGGGAGGAAACAGGAGAACGCTGAGAAGACCCAGGCCGACATGGGGAAAACAAGCAAACTCCAAAGAGATGGGTCCCTAGCTTGGGTTCAAACCAGGGACCCACTTGTGGGGCAACAGTCCTTACCACTGTACCACTGTGCCGCCAAGAACAGACACAATTTAAGTTTAAGCCAAACTGAAAAACTTGTATATTACTGTTTCGTCATTAAAGGGGAACTATGACCATTTTGGAATGTAGAAAGTCTGGAGCTGCTCCATAGACAATGAATTGGGAAAGATGATAATTCATATTTTTACATGCGCACAGTTAAGTGGAGCTATGGACTACTGTCCTTGTCCCAGCATACAAGTACGGGAGGGAAATTGAATTAGTGACCGAAGAACGTCTGACTCTGCTACGATAGATGGTGACACGCCCTCTTTCAGCTTGTTAGCACTGGACGTTTTTCCAGTTGACCTATTACATCATAGACAAACAAGTTAGCTACAGTTAGCTAGCAGCAAACTGGTACCATAGTGGACAACTTAACAGCACTGTACATTTCATTGGTCCAAAAATGCACGACTCTGGATGGAGATTTTGCCATGTTGTTACCAGTTTCTTCTTCTGTTGTGCATTTAATGCTGTTTGACTTCCAGGTCAAAGCCTAGGGCAGAAACTGTGAAGCACGCGCAGAGCGCCTCAGCTAGTTTGGGTCTGATTGACTGTCTACATGCTGGAGTAGTTTGACTTATGCTCTCATTGCAGAGGGCTGCCAGCTACGATGGCTGACACAAGAACATGAATGGCTTTTACTAGAGCCAGTATTTGGTTTGTCCGTTCTGGGCTATTGTAGAAACATGGCGGTACAACATGGCGATCTCCATAGATGAGGACCTGCTCCCTACGTAGATATAAACGTTCATTCTGAGGTCATGAAAACACAACAATTCTTATTTTCAGGTGATTATACCCTAAATTTCTACATTTTTGTCAGTACATCCCCTGAATCCTACACAATGGACCTTTAAGTTAAGAAAAAACCCACCCACACAGTTAAACATGCTGGTTAAAGCGTATTTTACTTTGGCTGAGAAACAGGAGCAGAACACTGAGCCTGTTGCTTCTCAGTACACAGAGTGACGCAGTCAGCCTCTAACAGCTGAGGAAGGACAGGGTTTGTCCCTGAAAGCCATTTATAAAGGAACAAAGAAGTCTGAGCACCAACGTCTTCACTTTTCAAACACTGTCCTTCAACGTTCGACATAATGTTGATTTGTTATACTGTACGAGACCCAGGGAGAATAAAAATCTGTTTTTTCAAGCTCATGTTAGGACACGCAAAGAGGAGAAACCAAAAACACTGACTAAACTTTTGGGGCCTTGATTTGGGTTTAAAAAACTACCCACCAACCTCCACCATAACACCCGTGGGTGCAGTTGGTTCCTGCCTCAGTCTAATGACAGGAGTTGTATTCAGTCATTAGCGCCGGCCTGCCTTTGAGCAGTAATGCAAAGCTAAATGCTCGAGCATGTCGATGTGAGAAAAGTTAGCTCATATTGTGCCTGTGTGCCAGAACTGTGTGCAGCTAAAAGTGCAGAATTTCAGGCGTCAGTAAGGGCCATTATGAACAAGCATATTTGAAAAGGTCAGTCTTACCCTTGACTCCCTCATTTACACAGAATTCCTGGGTGATGGGAGTGGCAGAGCCTCCTTGGAGCACTTGTTAGGAGACCATTAATCAGATTTCTCCAGACATGGCATGCAATTTCCCAGAGATTGTTTATCCTTTTTTTTTCATTTATGCTGTAGCTCTGAATAACAAGAGCATAAACAGAGACTGCTTTAGGACTCAGTTGTGTACAAAGTTGCTTGTTAGTGTCCAATAGATTGCTAACTGTTGTTTAGCAGAGGGAAAAAGCAGCCAAGGAGGAAATTGGAGTTAAGACAGTCCAACACAAATTCACTTCTCTCTTTGCAGACCCCCCCCTCCACAGAAACTAATGATCAAGGACACAGCTGTTAAAAAAAGTAGCAGCTCATTCACCAACAGATAGAGACTGTCAGCAACATCAGAGTGCATGGGCTGGCTGCAAAATGGACTGAATAACTGAATATATTGAAAATGAAACTCACAATAAAAGTTAATGGGCTTGGAGAACAGGAAGGTCGGCTCGGGAGGTGAATTATTTACTGAATTTGACCAAAATCATTACATAAAGAGAAACTTTTAGAATGAACTTTTTCCTGTTTTTTGTCCTACATACTGGGAGTGCACTTCCTGTCACAATATGCAACCCCTTGGAGGTCCTTAGAGTTACCGCAGGGGGGCCACCAAATCGACTGACACATTCTCACTCCAACCTCGTCACATATCGATGTTTTAATCATGGACTTTTCATGACCTATGACATACAAGGTACCCTGTGTGCGTTGGTTGATGACGTCCTAGGTCATCGTGTCAAGTTCTGCCTGTTACACACATTGTCTGTTTTCAAAATACACCTCCATTTTCACAGTGTTTTTCCTCCAATAACAGACGCATGTGGTTATGTTTTGCCAACACACACGTGGTTGTGTTTAGGAAAGAAGAACAGGGTTTGGCTTTATAATCTCAGGGGAGGCGAGCACCAGACTCCCGGGTGAATGTTGATGGTTGTTGTACCTGACCACCAGCCCTCCAACCCACCCTACTCGGACTTGCGCCGCCTTAACTTTCGTTCTTGTCTTGCTGCCTTTCACCCTGATGCCGATGTGAAAGGGCAGCTTTTTTCGTCAGCGTCTGATGCCGGAAGTCACTGACCAAGCACCAGATTTGAACAACTTCAGGGTGAGAAAGTCCTGCCCCTTGAATGCAGACTAACCAATCATAGCGTAGCATCGGCCAGGTCCACTGTCAAAATAAGGTGTTAGTTTCGAATAATTAATCAAAGTAAAAAAAAAAAAAAAAGCCTTAAAAAATAAACACTGATTAATAGCGTTCTGTGGTGTGTCATTGAAGGCCGCAGTCGCTCACATGATAGAAGCAGATGGGACGACACTGCTTGGCCCCATAAATTGAACATTAACATTTAGAAAACGGCTAGATTGAACTGTTGATAGGTGCACTGTTATCTGCAATTTCCGAAGAGCACTAAAGCCTGAAATATCAACTCAACACAAATCATTTAGCAGCGAACCCAGAGATCCGAGCTTGCACAGCTTCTGATGCTAGCACTAGCAGCCAGCCTCGTTAAACCACACTCGACCAGGTGTTCAAACGAAGTAATTCTACCTGTGACCGACTAACTCCCTTACAAAATGGACTGCAAAGGACTGCAGTTTCAGTGGTAGAGGACCGGGGGACAATTGTGTCCAAAATCCAGCAGCTTTATGACACATTTGCCGAAATACTCTCACAGGAAGAGTTGATGTATGTATTTTTTAATTGTTTGACAGCCCTAATAAATATGAGTCTTCCAACAATCTTTAATTTAATATCTTAGTATTGCATGCACCATAAAAAGGTTTCTTCCCACATGGCGCTTTAGTACCTTCATGTACTGTAGGCCCAGTTTATTTAAACAACTCAGTTTTATACTATGGTATAAGGGTCCCTGCTCCATCTCTCTTTCAGCTAAGGGGTCCTTTGCCTGAAAAACATTTAAAACCCCTGCCCTAGATAAAGCCAGAATCCACTCTACAAGTCATAATTTAAAGCATAATTCCAATTTGTTACAACTTGGGTCTCATTTTCATAGTTTGACCACCATTTCTATCAGTTCTGATAACATTGTGCTCATCAGTGTCATTGCTGAGATCTGAAAAGATGAAGTTGGACAAGGTAAGAAACTTGTGCACTCAGATCATCAGACAGGTTGTTAACAAACCAGCATTTAAGCCAGGTTATCTAAACTATTTTATCTTTTGTCAAAGCTGAAAATGTCTGGAATTTACCCCTTAGTTCCCAGAACAACAGTGTGCTCACTGTGGCAAGTACATTAAGTCAAGTTGAACCAGGAGGTCATTTACTGTTCGGCTTTCTCTGCTAAATAGCTAACATCTGTTTGATTCACTACTTAATGTTGTTGCCACAGACTTCTTTTTAGCAATGCCGCCACGTACCACATCTCAGCAATTAGGTTGGCAAGTACATTGTTATTATGACTGATACAAATGGTGGAGACGAGACAATCTGGCAGGGAATGAGTGGGGATTGGCCAGAAGTACGTTTACTGACCTTGAATTCTATCTTATGGTCTTCATGACTTTGGCTTGACTTTCAATGGCGTTTATTTGGCAAGCACACTTTTGATGTGCTGTTGTGTGTAGCTTTGTATTGCATGTCTTCTGTATTCTTTGTAGTATACTTTCACTTTGTATTATTTGCTGTTGTACTGTTTTTTTTGTGTGTTGACTTGCCAAGATGCCTGCAGAAGCAAAACAGCTTAAAGGTTCTACAAGTAACTTTAAAAAGGTCCTTGTTATTAGCATGGATGGATTACTGAGTGGGCTTACGGTGGTTCACATACAGTGTAGCTTTACAGCTAGTTGGCTAACCTTAGCTTAGGTTATGTTAGCTTGTTGGCTGCCCCTCTTGCTGTCACTTAGCTAAGCTGGCGTTGGTTGCTTTGTAGTTGATTAAGTAATTTACAAACCAGCCCTGGGAGTTTGGATGAATTAGCTGATGTTAACCGCTCAATACAGTATTTAGCTATATTTGTTCGCTAGCAAATTGTCTGCATTATAGAACAATTCAACTTACACCATTTATTCACAAAAACAGATAACAAATATAAGTACAGTTCACCAGAAATAATGGAGATGTGAAATGCGAATGTTACAGGCGACTAAGAAAGATCGGGAGGGTCCCAGTTTTAAGTTATGTTACAATCCATTCACCCATTGGCAATAAAAAATGAATAGACATTGGAAAAGTTACATCCTGTACCTTTTCAAGATGTAATCTGTAAATGGTCCCTTTCAGTTAAAATAAATAAATAAAATAAATTATACTGTGAGGCTGATAAGGGAAATGGGGGGGCAGGTGATGGGAATGATGGGAAAGGGATTACTGCAGGGCAGGAGGAAGTGGCTGGATGTGGGAGTCAGGAGACTGGGACAGGTGGAATAGTCTGAGGGTTTTAGAGAAGTGGGAATGTGGCTGACAGAAGGGACAGAAAGACAGCATGGGCAAGAATAAACACAGCTCGAGGCGGTTTGGTTCTTACACATAAAAAATGCAGATGCGAACACCCTGATGCAGTGAGCACAGAGCAATAATCTGATAGTTAGGCAGGGTTGCACTTTGCCACATTAACAAAATAAGATGCTGCACAACAAGCGCAGTGACCTCACACTGACAACATGGTGATTTTGTCAGTGCATTTTCCCCTTTCTGTAATTTCATCGTACACCATGTCATTGCTCGCAGTTAAATGAACACTTGAGGGGAAAGTAAATACAAACTGGATGATGTGGTGTAATTTTGGTGTCCCCCTTGATCATTTAAGTGATGCAGGTGTTCTGAGCATTTTTAGTGGCTTAACTTGGCAGAGACACACAGACATACACACACATCTCCACGTACACCTCAAAAATGCAATTTTGATAATGCTGAGAAAGTAGACTGTGTATTGGACTAGATTAAGGACTGATTTTTTTCCTCATATCTGTCACACCACAGCAGCAGTAGGATGTAAAGTCCCTTTCCTTGCTGATTAACTTCATACAGTTATCTGGAGGTGGCAGGGCGGATGCTGCACCATGTTCCACCTGTACACTCCGATTTAAAGGATGTTTTCAAAGTGCAGCAACAAGCGGCAGACTCTTGTGAAATTATCAACTCATGGGCTGGTGCCTGGTTTTCAACACACAGAAACTTTCAAGTTTACAGCACAGTTCTTCAACTCTACCCTTGAGGAGACTCAAAATGACCACAAAAAGAGACAAAGTGACCACAAAGAGACACAAAATGACAACAAGGAGATGCAAAGCATAGACATAAAAGCCCTACACAGAGACACAAGAAATCCCACAAAGATACATAAAACAGCCAGAAAGAGACACAGAATGACCACAGACACTCAAAATGACTATAGGGTGATGCAAAACAGCTGCAAAAAGACAGAGACTCGCAACAACTATGAAAAGGGGCAAAACAACCACAGAGACAAGATGCAAAGCAACTACGAAGAGATTCAATATAACTACAAAGACACTTGATAGGACCAAAGAGACCATAAAGGACCACAAATAAATATAAAACGACTACAAAAAGTCCGCAAACAGACTACAATGGGATGTCAAACAGCTCAAACTGACTGCAAAGAGATTCAAAACCACTACTAAGATGTGTAAAACAGCTTTAAAAAGACACAAAGATTCACAGCAACTATGAAAAGTGGCAAAACAACCACAAAGACACATGATGAGGATTAAGAGATGCAAAGCAACTACAGAGAGATTCAAATAACTACAAAGAGACTCGAAAGGACCACAAATAAACATGAAACCACTACAAAGAGACACAAGAAGTCCACAAAGATACACAAAACAGCTACAAAGAGACACAAAACAACTGCAAAAAGACACAAAACAACAAGGAGATGAAAAACAGCTGCTACAAGCAGATGCAAAGCAACCACAAAGAGATTCAAAATAACTACAGACACTAAAAATGACCACAAATAGACATAAAACCACTACAAAGAGACACAAGAAGTCCACAAAGATATACAAAACAGCTACAAGGAGACACAGAACGACTACAAAGAAATGTGAAACAGCTGCAAAAAGACACAAAGAGTTTCACAAAGACTACAAAAAGGGGCAAAACAACTACAAAGACATTCAAAACGACTGTAAAAAGGGGCTAAATTTCCACAAACACAAAAAACGTAAAGCCCAACTTGCAGGTTGGAGACCATGGTGAATCAATGTGTAGGAAAATGATGTAGAAAATCGATTTAAACAAAAAACATATACACACTACAGTGACTTTGGTAATTTTTGACCAAAAGGTCTACCGAGCCTCAGGCTATGTGCGAGGGCGGGCGGAACATAATCCTCCTGTCCAAAATGAGCGCTGCACATGACCACGTTTTTGGTCACAGATGAAGCCGTGAAATTGCGCCTCTTCACCTACACAAAATGCACCCAGGCACGAAAACTAACTCCACTCCCTTTTCTGTCTGGAAAAAGGTGGACTCGATGTACTGACAGACTCGAGTTTGTGCAGCCTGCACAAACACAATAATTCGGCATAATCACAAATGGTAAAATGCACCGTTAACAACCGAAAAAAGACCAACTCACAAGTTTACTACCACTAAGACTCACTACCACCTACGACGTTGAAAAAAAAGCGTTTTTAGAGGAGGAGCTAAAAAGAGCCACTTTTTCCTCTGAATTTGTGCCCTTATGTCGGGTAAACCATAATTAATTCTGAATTAACTTCTCATATGGTAATTTACAGACAAGGTTATGTATACATATATTTTTTTTAAAAAATGAACCTGCAAGTTGCACTTTAATAGAGACACCGAACCACAGAGACGCAATAACCAGAAGAATCTATACAATCTGTGTCTGGCTCCTACATAAAAGAGGTGATGGGGCCTTCTGCATGTCTTTGCTCTGGGGTCCATTGTCTTATATTCTGCCCATGGCCATACCTGAGACATCCTGAGGATGATCTGATGAAGAAAATCACTCTGTTCTTGGGACATGGGATGTTTTCTTCTTGTTAACAAACCTGAAAGTATGACGAAATGACACAGGCTGTGTTTTGTTAATCCAATAAAGCTGCAATTTCAATCACTTTCTTAGAGGTTCAGAAACAGTCAGCAGTAAACAGTAATCCTGTCACGTAAACAGGATCGCTGTGAAGTATTCAGTTTGCACAATCATCTAGACACAGACTATTGTCTCACAGTACTGGAAATAAGGCCATCATTTTGTGAATATAAATGCATAACTGAACGCAGCCCATTCAATCGCTTCAGTAAAATGAACAAAACTCTGTGTGAACACCTCATTATTTCTTACAAAAACATCTCTGTCATTCAACAGCTACAGTTCCAATGAGGTGATGACATGCCATCAATATCTGAAATGAAATTGTTCGGTGTGCATCATTACCCACAGAAAACCTGGTCACCGGGCTGTTTGTGTTTCCAGAAACATAAAGTAACATCAGAGGGGAAGTCATCTGCTGTGGGAGACACATTTAGTGTGCAGTGTATTCATATTTGAGGTGCTTTATATTGAAGCCTTTGGGACCCCAAGCACATTAATTTCCTTTTGGGAGAGATCGGTCTGGACGCTTCCTGACAAAACTGTCAATGAGTCACCGCAGGGTGTGCACTTCTTTTAACGGGGACTGGAGGCTTTATAAAGCTGTTTTTAAAACAGCTCATCTCTGGTCAGAGTTACTGAAGTCTGGTGTGGAAGCAGACAGAGATAAAACACAATGGTGGTGTTTGTTGACATATTGTGGGGAACACTGACACTCATCGAGGGGAAACGTGTGAAATTTAAAAGATATCTCTTGGCTCAGAATCAAAGTGATGATGTATTAGTGACCTTGACTCATGCTGTTCACACTGCACAGCATGGATTGCATGTAATAATAAAGGGGACATATCACACTCATTTTCAGGCTCACTGTATTCAGATTTTTTCAGGAACATGATTACATGCTTTAATGGTATAAATAACATTTTATTTTCCTCATACTGTCTGTGCTGGAACACCTGTATTCACCCTCTGTCCGAAACACCCAGCCCAGTCTGCTCTGATTATTCCGCATTTCTGGGTCTTCCATTTCGTGGCTTCTCTGCACCGTCATTGTAGCAGTGGCATGACTGTAATGGAGAAAGGTGGAACTCTCTACAGTGAAAAATCAATACTAAAAGCTTTTACCAAAACCAAAATCTGAAAGTTGGACATGTTACAGCAAAAATCTGATCCTAAATCAAGGAAAAATTAACAACACTGGCAACCAAGAGTGCATGTTTCCCTGACATTAG